>VJOZ01039326.1:0-16992 GCA_009801055.1 Stichopus horrens | reverse complement strand
GCCATCATGAATGCATAGGTTTCTGCTATTATGGAAACCTAAAAATAGAAACAGGTATGCTGCTGTATGTTGAAAGAAATTTGCATGCGACTGTGATTTTTAAAGGCTGACATGTATGTGTTATTGAAAAGAACAGCATTATGTATAAATTAATGCGGTTATTTACAGTAAGTGCAATTAATGAGGGTATTTACAGTATAGTAAGTGCAATAAATGAGGGTATTTCCAGTGATTGCAATATTCTGATGCTGTATGTATACATCCCATAAAACCTTAGCAACTGATTATTCTTATATTCCACTGTGTAACCACTATGGAAACTAATTAAACTGACTTGTGGGGTTGATATTACCATAAAATTATTGTCTGTCTGAGGATGGTTTCTCTGTAATCTTTGTAAATTTGTAGGCTGTCTGCCATTGCAAGCAATGATACATACTGTACATGTATACTTTAGGTCTCAAGTATGGTACGAAGCCCATCAGAATACGGTACCTGCAGATACATGAACTTTTATATATACAGTAANNGTAAGAGTTGAAACTACACATGACAAGCAGTCACACATTATTCAAAATCACCAAAAAAAAGTAAGATATCTTGGCTGAGAACAAAAATATTCTTTTATGTACTTGATAAAAATAGAAAGAGACTGAAATAATGTCAACAGCATATATAACATTACTTTTGGAAATGTTTCTTTACAACCCAATTTTATGCCTAATTAAAGCAACCTTGAATTTTCAGTGTGAAAACATATGCCAAATTACTATATGCATAAAAACCAGTTGTCAATTTGATGGGTAACTTTAAAATACTATTTGCAGCTTATTTATGACCATTGCCATGTGTGGTGTTCATGCAATAAAATGTTCATGCAAAAAAAAATTAAGTACTACATGGATCCCAGATTCTGGAAGCCACAAATTGTATCAGTCACACCCCACCCCTTCCTCCTCCAGACAAAATCTTGTAATTTGTGATGGTCTTACATTGCATAGTGGGTTACACCCCAAGGGCTCAGAGCCTGGCCTAATTCGAAATCGACTTCCTCTTCCTCGGTCGAGTACCGGTTACCCAAAACAAGACTAACAATAAATTTTGGACTATGGCCATGACTGAATGATGAAAGCACAAACAGGTTCGTAGCCCTCGTGTTCGTATGTCAACTTATATGTACGTATTAAAGGCAGTCACTCATCATNNGATTGACAGCAAATTCAAAAGAGGCAGAGTGGCTTATACTACACAGCATACACTGAGACCTGCTGTTTTGATTTCAGATGTGGAGGCAATTTAGACAGCTAGGCTGTGGGAGCACTAGGGACAAGACACAAGTGGTTGTGAGTATTAAAACTGTCTGGTGTGATGAGTCTCTGTCTTAAAAGTGTGCGAGATACCAGTTATAACTGAAGTATGATTACAGTATTAGGCCTCCAATTGCACATGTTGTCCTTTGTTTGAATACCATGAATGCATTGCTAGCATAATTGAACATTTGGTTGTTGTTCATGAGCAGTTACCCAAATTCAAGATATGATCAATTGCCTTATTGTAGGTCAAAAGTTTGTTGTCATGCTTCATTCACAGCGATGAATCGGACCTTGTAATGTGAGGGGTGATCAACAAATAGGATCACCGCGTACTGTACTGCTCAGATTGCAATGATGTTGGGTAGCCTTGATCCATGACTGGACTTTTTGGATCAACTGTCAGGGGACTGAGTCCTCCAGATCAGACAATGTGACCCATATATATGCAAGGTCAGTATTCACACGGAGAAGGTGATTAAGCTAGGGAAGATAATCAGACCAAAGTATATCCCTTGAGATTAAGTGAGGAAGTGCCCCTAGTATACCAGTCAAGTTGAGACCTGGCATGGTGCTTATTACAAGCATTACCAGAATTGTTTAAAATGGTTACCTCAAATGACCTTTGACCTCCACCAAAAACAACAGGGATCTTCTACTCACTATGACCAACCCATACAGCAAGTATAAGATCCCTCAAGATTANNTTTCACCTCCACCAAAAACAATATAGATCATCTACTCAATATGGGCAACCTACATGCCAAAAATGAAATTACTCAGAGTTACCCTTCTTGAGATAGAGTGTTTACAAGCAAGCGTCACACACACACATACACACACGCGTACAGGTACCCATACATGACCTCAGGACTGCATAGATTCCCCTGTCTGTGGCAAGGAATCAAAAACTTGCTATAATGTTAGTTGTACAGCTGACAGTCAAACCACTGTATCATACATACCAGCTGGTATAATATGCCAGCAAGCCAGTTAATTTATAGTGCGGTGCACACACAAACTGTTCAACTGCCACTTGCACATACTCTGTGCAGTATCATCTGTGAGAATGGAACGTTCCCTTATAAATCACCTGACATATGATCTTCAACTTTTTTAAAGCTGGAATATGAGAGGAAAATTTGTCGGTGCCAGAGAAAGTCAAATTCCGTGGAATATGTCACAGCCACTACAAAATAACATTGTTCACTACTCTAGTATTTTTGCATAGATAAATATTCATATCCATTTCCAATTGGTCAGTTTGATTTCAAGTAACAGTGATTGACTGCTTTGCTTTCTTCGAGAGTCGGAAGTTTGTATAGGGCCAACAGAAATGTCGATACAATTTTCATATATTCAAATGCCTGGAAGATACCAGCGCAAAGTTCTCTTTCGGGGTTTGTGACATGTGACCTCTTCCTCTACTCCCTCTTCCCTGAAACACTGACGAAGAACAAAGATGGATGACCAGGAGACTGCCTGTGCAACTCATATTCCAGCTTTAAGCTAACCCTGGCAATTGACGGCACACAAGAATTCAGTCAATGTAAATAGACTGGATCCACATGCTGACTGTGATAACAACCCAAGGAGATCATATGCCAGTCAAGCTGCTGATTTATGTGCAGGGTAAAATTAAAATTGACAGGATACATTATACAAACATGAACCACTGAGGTCTAGAATCATGAACTCCATACTTTCAAGGAAATTTTTTTTATTCCTTTGTAGAAGTTCTTCAGTGGTAATGATTTGTTGGGAGGGGTTCTCTACTGGTGAAGACATATACAACAGGGACATGCAGTAATGTTAACTTCACTGCAGGGATGAAGACAAGAAAGCATTATAATGAATGCGGCTTGCTAATATTCCAGCCAACACCTTTCCTTGCGAATTCCTTCCTTAGTACCAACTACTGTAGGTACTGTATCGTATAGTTGTTTGTTTGTTTGTTTGTTAGTTTGTGTATTTGTTTGTTTGTTTAGTATGAACATTTTTTTCAACCCATTTCTACTTTGGGTGAACGTCAAGGAACTACGGGTGCATGAGAGCAAGCTTAGAGACAAACAACACAGGACTTCGACCTGTTAAGTTAATACCATATTTGTGATCTACAAAGTTACTGCTGTGTGCAATAAATGTACCAAAGTCACTACGATTTTTCTACTAAAGAAAGTTCTAGACCTTATCATTTCAGTGTGATTGTGCATCAAGAGTATTTAAACTTTTAAAGGAAGCAAATCCTCTCTTCTGCTTCATGATACCTTCAAGTTGATGTACTTCTTTTACCAGACTTATGAGGGCACTGATTCATTTTCTCTTTGACAATGAAACCAGAAAATTACAAAAAAGTATCATGGCAGTGGCATGTTGCAAGTCTATCAAGCTCAAAACGAAGTCGTTTGAGTAAATATTATTGGTTATTTCACTAGGAGCTAACAGTTACATCCACAGAAGAAGCCTTCACCGCAATTATGCCTAATACCATAAAAAATGTTTCACCTCAGAACAGAACCTCACCTCAGACAGGACAGTTTCTACTCAGGGTGCTGACTGTATGCAGAAGTTGTCAATTACAATAAAGGAAATCAGCAAAGAAATTAATTAGCTTCAACGGACTTAAATGTTTGACCCCCCGACATGTTTATACCTTTGAGAAACCAACTCCAGGGCATCTATTGTTTCCTTCACTGGTAGACCTGTTAAAAATATTCCAATGAATTTTATATGTATCTTAAAAAAAATGCACTTTTTTTGTTAACTTAGACACTAAAGGGTGGATAAAAAATAGCTACTTGTAGTTGGTGACCCAGGCAAAGTGTAAATGTTTTGTTGGAATCTGTTTACAACTGAGATTGCCTAAAGAGGAGCACTTCAGGGCCAATTATTGTGTGAAGGGTAACTAAGTTTCAAAGCAGAACAGAGTAGGAGAAAAGACCAAAATATTCAAGTTGGTAAGAAAAAAACACACAAGCATGCTAAAATTAAGAGACAAAGTTGAGAAGGAACAGAAATGTCCAGAAGAAAATAAAAGAATTAAAAATAGAAAGTACTCAGCGAAACTCAGGGGCACTGTGACCTGTGCCAACATAAGCAGGCAAAAACAGTAAAGAACAACAATCTTTGCATACTTAAGATTAAACCAGTTCCTTGCTATGAATTCTGACAGCTGTACATATATGATTTGTGACAATGAGTATGCGCCACTGTTGACCTCCATGCTATATGCTACAATCATGGACAAAATTACCTGGGGATCTAGCTTCCCAATATGATTTTGGCCAAAAGATTTTCTGATTACTAGGTAGGTCAGCCTTCCTTTCCGCGTTCTCCTCCTCACAAGAGAGGGGAGAGTACAGTACTGTATATGGTGAGGGCAGTGCTTGTGCAAAGCGTGGGAATGCATGAACCCTGCTTTTGCAACAAGCCTGCACATAAATAAATGTAATGCGGGAAAATCCCACACACTTATCCACTATAAACTGGAAACATAAATCTAATGCTATTTGAGTTCCGATGTTTGTTCAACATGCAAATTAATCATAATCAAGATCAGCATAGAATTTGCCCAATCATAAAACAACATAACACACATAGGAAAACGCAACAAAATGCTGACAGCAAGGGGTACGAGGAAATGTACATTTGTCTGTGTTTGGTAAAGGGGTCAAAAAGAATTCTGATAATCTCATTAGTCAATGCTAGCAGCTGAACATTGCCTGTTCTATTTTTTTGTCAATACCAAGCAACACAAAGCTTCAATGATATTGCTTTGTATCCTTGTGTAAAGACTGCATAGTGCAGTTCTTGTTAAATGCAGGCAATACGTTTGTACACAAAACCCATAACTTAGGCTATACCATTTTACACTTTTGCAATGCTACAATATTCTTCCTCATGTGGGCTTTCTACAGTAATATAAATTTGAAACAGTTGTGGCGACAAGCTTTGCCGGGGTTGGTGGAAGTCTCAGAAATCAGATGCATTAATAAAATTCTGTCAAATTGTCACAACTGTTTTGTCCAATATTTTGTCTCTTGCAAATTACTGCACAGTTGCCAGTGTTAAACTTTCTTTGGCAAGCAGGACACAAACGTTTTGAAAAAGTGGGACACAAAGACATGTTAAGAGTCTGGGACAAAGTGGCTTGAGGAATCAAAAATAGGAAACACAGGCTGAAGGAACTACAAAATTCTGGGTTGAAACTGAGAATGAGTCAAAATGGCATATATGTTACAGTACCTACAGTATTGTTGCATTTGAGGCAAAATGGCAATATACTTCTTACCTTTTGTTGCATTTTACTCAAATTCAATGTGACAATGTCTCCATACAATTTGAAAATGAAGAAGTGATTCTGAAATGCTTATGGGCAATTGCTTTTCCTCTCTGTGCAAATACCAAACAAGGATTAAAATACATATTGGCCAGAAATACTGGATCTCAGTTATACCTGGGCATAAGCTGTTTGTGGAGATTGGACCGGGAGATGGTCCATATCTGCACCAGCCGGTGTAAGGAGCACATGCTTTTATCGCCACAAACATGAGCTTTGACAAGAGTATGATAAGAATGATGAGTAAGTATATGTGTGCAGATCAAATAGACTTCGATAAGGCCGGCACAGCAATGCAAAAATTGAGGGGTTGTTTACGACAGAATTCTCTCGGACTTTTCATTTAACAGGTTGGATTCTGGTCCACCCTCCCCAGCCATGGATGGTGGTATCTATTCATAATGACAAACATTAGAATGCAGATTATGATACAGCAAGTTTTGTTTGAATCAGTCTGTTTAAATATGCTATGCCATCTTTTTTTTTTTTGATTAATGAATCTCACTTGCTTTCTGTTCAAACATATCCTAAGGAATACAGAGGGCCCTAAAGATAACTGCCTACAATCAATCACCCTTCAATACTGATATCACAGAAGCAACATGGTGATACTACGGCATGACCAGCGAGAATTGAGACTCACGCTGTCCATACTTCTGTAGGTATATATACTATAGGTATATACTGTAGGTAGGTAAGTGCAGAAGACAATGTACACAAGTTGTGTGACACATGCACTGCAGCTGGGCCACGCTCACAATTTTTCTAATACCATCAGGGGCCATCGCCCAGCATTGATCAGGCATCGATCTGTCTGATTAAGGTCAAGGCCCAAGCTGGCTAGTACAGATGACCATGACATGTGATCCCCACTCTGTACGGTGATTAGATCCAGAATTTGGTAATAGATACATAATGATTTTTTTTTTTCATATAGAGTGTTTGTTTTCTTGATACTCAGACTTTTGGAGTGATGGAAACAGAATATCAAGTGAGGTCAACGCATACCTCTGTCACATCCTGCCACATTGAAACTACACTTAAGGCAAAGGCAAAGTAAAAAAGAAATACTGAAATTATTCATAACCACCAGTAATAGTATTTATAAGTACCTAATAGTTGTGTGTTTAACATTGGTGATAAGTTCCTATATTTGGGTGAGGTTCCCATTAGCAGGTAAACAAAATTGTTTCAAAGTGATTTTGTAACGGTTATGATCATCACAGATGTATGACCAAGTGGTTATGACCTTTTTACCCTTAATTAAAATTGCAGTACATGAATAGTGTATATATATGACCTGCCATGTAGGGATCACTATATGGGACCATTACAACAGTGATCATTGCATCAGGCTTAAGAAAACAGTATGTAGGACTGCACATATGTGACCACCTGTTTACCATATTATCAAGCACCATTTAATATAATTCCAATTTCTAAAAAGATCCAACTTAATAGGAGCCAAGGAGTAATCACTGTGTCTGAATTTCATGAAACTTCATCAAACACTGATGGAGAAGAATGTTACACAAACATACAGATCAACAGAGTCCAACAGGTGAGTGAATAGACACAGACAGACAGACAGACAGACAGACAAACATATTGCACATTAAAGATATGCACAACATGATAATATTTGTTCATACCAGCACAGCCATCTCTGTGCTAAACATAGTCATTAGATGTAAAAATGTTGGACTTAAAATTATAACTTCAACACCATTTGGAATAATTCATTTACATTGTCTCCAAACTCTGAGGAGTGGGAAAATCTTTAATCAACTACACAAACACTAAGTATTTAAATAAAGGCACTGTACTTTCACTGAGCATTATGGAAATGATTTTTTGGGCCTTTACACTACAATTTTATCATGTAGCTAACAACCGAATGACCAAGCAATGAAACTGCTACGTGTTCTCATCAGATTTTCAAAAGAGGTGGGTGGCCACTTGCCGGGGTGGAGGGGGGGTTGAGGGCAAGGTGACAGAAATTTTTGATAATTGAGGTACCTAATGATACAAAATGGTGTCACTTTTGAGAGCTGCTTTCTAACTAAAATGATTTTAACTCCACCTCAAAAAGCAGTAGACAGTTAGGCCTATTGTCAACCTTTTTGTAGACTGAGGAGAACTTTCATGGATGTGGAAATTTATTCAGGGGAGCATGTCTGGCAGTCTCTATTTAAAAGGGCAAGGAATTTTCACTTGGGAGTAGCTGGCCATCCCTCTTAACCTCTCCTGAACAACATTGGTACGTGAAGGGAAATAAATGTCTATTACCAATTATTGTTTCTGCCTTTCTAATGCACTAAAGGTTGGTAGCTTTGACAAATCTCTCCACTGGAGTTTAACCAATCACCTCCTTTTCTAAAGTTATTCCACCAGGATATGACTACAGTAGATTCCTTTGAACAGTTCCACAAGCAGACAATAAGTAGCTGCTGAAATAAGGTTTCAATGCAACTTTCAGTTTACCGACCTGTTACCAAAGAACGACTGGAGCAGGGTAGCGATCCCGGAGACGAAGAAAATTGTGTTGATGAGGGATCCGACAGCCACCGGATCATCTGACATACAAAGCTGCGCAGAGAGGATCAGAGGTACAGCAATAGTAGCACCAAACATCGTCAAATAGTGCTGAAATAAAAATGAAAAAAAAAAAAGGATAAAAAATCATTGTTCATTATTGAGACAAACTATTGGCTGTCCAGTTTGATGATTGAAAACCTTTTAAATTTATTTTGATTCATGCATGTTTAGATAGTCTACATGAGGTCCATCAACTTTTCTCTTTCTTCTTTTAAGTTAACAACAGCTATACAGTCTCAATTTACATGTTTTACATTAGAGCCAAACTGTGGTAGAGTTACATAGACACTAGAATGATATCCATGTTGGTTTCTAGAAGCTTCTTGTTTTCTTTCTTCTGTGTATTTTTCTTTATGAGTACCTTGTCGTATATCGTAGCACTGTAACTTTACTTTAAAGTAATTAGCCACAAATTACTGCTTTCAAGAGCTTGTTAATACAATTGGCAAGTACTGACAATGTTTGATATTTCAAATGTATCACAAACAGATCAAAAAGCTTCAGGAAAAACTTGATGCACAAATCCAATATTAAAATTGTACAAAGTACAAGAGCAAACATTCTGAAAAGTACCTCTGACCTTCTGTAGTGATGTGCAATGTAAATCTGAAACTGAGGGTGTTTTTCATGGATTCAGCCCATTTCTTTATCAACGTGTTTGACTTTGGGTGACACAAGTTTTGCCCTTCATATTGGAACTCTACTTCAAGAAACTACACAAAGCAATTACTTCTTTGGTTGTGTGATATGAGAAAGTTGTACAGAAATGTCACACTAAGCAGTGCATTGCATTTTTTATCAGGCAAACATTTGTGAACTTTTAACTGCACCAAGAGAGTATACCATAACAAGTTAACCTGCTAAAAGTAACAACATGACTAATTAACTTCATTTAGATTCTGAATGTTGAAGGCAAAACTTTTTGGTAGTACTGTACTGGTGTATTGGCCCCTGTTCAGTTAAGATTACAGTAGCTTGCCGTATTACAGTATACCAACATGCCATTTTCCTCACAGATAGCCATGACAAAGGCTCGGAGGTCCACACAGTTTGATGAATGTCAACAAGTTATGTCTATTATGATAAAACCTGCTTGTAAGATATTCTGTATAGGTATGGAGGGTGGCAGAATGTATTTACACAAGGAGGCTGTTCACAAGGAGAAGGAAACAGCAAACAGAAACTGAAAAGCATTTTAGTGAGAGCTGGTCACTTTATGTAGGTCACTCAGTTCGACTAGCCTGGTTTAGAGACTGGGAGTGCAAACTCACCATACATTTATAAGCTCCACAATTGGAAATCATTTAAAAGCTCAACAGTAGTGCAGCTTTCACATTGAAGTTCTGTGGTCACACTCTATGTTTGGGTAAGCACAAAATTCTTCAAACTAAATTTCGGAAAATATCTGTGGCATCACCTCAGAACCTGGAGTTCATTATTCTTTATAGCCACTTCACTGGTCTACAGTACGATCACCCCCAAAACCCATTTGTAGAATCACATTGGCATACATGGGATTGGGTGCAACATTTCCATAACATTTAATTGGAGTTCCATAGCCTCTCGCTCTCTTACAGTACATATCCAATAACCCCATACTGTACACTATGTATGCCTATACATTTCCTCCTTGCACTTCCCCCCGAAAACGACTCTGGTATCATTTTTGTCAACAAAAAGAAGTGAAAAAGTGATCACCTGTCTGTGATACAGGGTTAATTCAGATCATTAAGGATCATATGACTTTGCTACGTGAGCCATCTAATGTCCTGAAAGCTAATGCAAAATTGCAACGAGAAAGCAACTTCTAGAGCACTGCTTATAGGTCATTTATAAACATGGAGTACAATTAAGTAAACTCGCACATGCGTTGCCTCAATGGTGTTTTTGCATGGCCAAGCGCTTGCTCAAATGTGGAACACATGCAGGGGGGACACATATTTAACAAACAATACATTTTCCCACTTCCCCATTCTTTCAAATTTTTCAATGTGATGATGACTAACATGTGGTTATGCTCAATTTAGACTGTTTATCCATTTTCAGGTACTGTAAGCACCATCAGAGCTTGCCCCCAATTACATCATATGACCGTAATGTTACTGATGACCTGAGTCCTGCCAATCACAACATTTTTTCAAAGTAGTCTGCGTTACCACAAGAAGTGCTTTGTGACCACGACTAAGGTTGCAACCCCAAAATTGAGAATGCACGTGCAATGAGTGAGTGAAACTTATTATCCCCCCTCCCCCCCGCCTGTCTGGCAGTTTCTCAAAGAATTAAAACCAGCAGTAAAAGTCGTAGTAGGGATTGCAAAGTGATGACGATGCCAAGATGTGCTCACAACAAGGGTCAGATTTTTAGGGTCATCGGTCAGTACTGATTGTGAGCATAACTTCCCTGCAGGGATGAATACAGAGTTACTGTAGAGCTACTATGAAGGGTCAAAGAAGTGTGAACATGAGTTGAATATTTGTCAGTGAAAGTCAAATTCCGTGGAATATGTCATAGTCACTACAAAATGACATTGTTTAAGCCCTTTTTTTCATAAATGAATATTGATATCCATTTCCAATTGGTCTGTTTGATTTCAAGTATATAATGGTGATTGGCTGCTATGGTTTCTTGAAGAGTCTGATTTTTTTAGGGTAAACAAAAATGTTGAGACATTTTTCATATTCAAATAACTGAAAGAATTTAGAGTGCATGATTCTCTTTCAGAGTTTGTGACATGTACTGTAATCTTTTTCTCCACGTTCTCTTCTGGTGAAACAGTGACAAAGAACAAAGGTAGATGACGAGGCCATTACCAGAGCAACTCGTATTGCAGCTTTAACTGTACGCTTACATAACAGTAAACTGTGTAACACAATTATGTACATTCAACACACTATTCGACAACAGAGCTGCAAAGGTCAGTCAAGGCATCCTGCACTCTGTGTGCAAGTACAAGATGTACAGTAGAACAGCTAAAAGCAAAGTTGTGACTTTGGTTTCAAGCAATTCGTGAGAGAGTTTTACACTTGTCAGAAAGCTACGGCACCAGAGCAAATATCTATTGGAAATATTGCGAAGGATGCAACTGGGCATCAATCTGGCAGGTTGCAAATTGGAGTGTGTTCATCCTGTGTGTCTACAGTACTTGCATTCATACATAAAGATTTCAGGGCTATACTGACTGATGAACATTCTCTTGCACAATCTCGATAAAAAGACTGCGATCTTTGGATGAATGCTCAAGTTCATCCATTTTATTTACATGGTATATGGATAACTGTTTTTCCACGTTCCTCTGATGTTACGCTTTAACAATCTTTCAGTTAGTAGTGTCCTATCAATGCTCATATGTAGTAGGTGATACCAATGCTTTGATCTCAAAACAACTTCCCCTAGAGAGGAAATCCATAATATTTGTTTGCAAATTTCAAACTGAGGTGAAGAATTGCATGATACTGTAGTGCATAGTGAGTACTTTATATTGAAGAAAGCAATAGGAAGGCTGTGCTGATACTGTATTTATCCAAGTCGGCTCACAAAAAGGTATTGCCCTTCACATCAGGAATTTAATGATTCATTTTTCACATCCAGAAAAGGTCATCTTTAATTCCTGTCTGTCCATTAAAGTTTAACATACACATTGATCATTGAACAATCGTTTCCAACGAACACGTAGAGTCGCAGAGATTGAACCAAAATGTTCCTACTCTGATTCAGAGCCTGTGTACAGGAAACCATGTGGAAAAAGGGCAAAGGTATGGTAAATGAACTTGTGGAAACCATCGAGAACAAAACAAATATTTGAGTTTTGAGTTTTTTCAGTGGCATAATCTGTTTGCTAAGAGCCAACATACTGCCCCCATTCATTCAGAGAAATCAAGTACATGTGTAACTTGACGAGTACCTGACACGTCTTTGACAACGATGGTCAGTAACCACTCAGTCACACTGCATTTGTAATAATGTAACTGTCTTCACAGATCAGTGATGAACAGTCTCCTAACAATGGGGCTGACCTAATTAGCCAGCACTGACGCCTGCCCACCGGCATGAGGATCGCAATTTGCCAGACCGATGGCCAGTGTAAAATTAACGGGATGTTATCAATCGGAAAAAAACTATATATGGATCATTCATGCATATGAACAATGACTTTAAAAGAAATTATCCTTTTACAACTAGAAAACTTGCCAAAATTCTAGGGGATCAACACTTGACATAAAGTAAGCTAAAAATACAAAAAAAGATTACACCATTTCAACTCTTAGCATACTCCATTCACAGAAAGAAAAAAACAAAAGCAAAACTCATATATACATAAAATGTTAGGGGGAGGGGATCACCCTTAAGAAAGTTGCAAGAACCTTTACAGTGCTTAAAGACTACTTATGGAATGACCAAGAGAGACTTCAGTTTTCTTTCTGTTACTTTGTGGTAAGATAAATCAGTAATTTGTCATGCCACACATGCAGGAGTAATATACGTTGATAACTGTGCTGTACAGTAGCAAAGAAAGAACACCTTCATCTTACAGTACATCTTAATGTACTTCAATTAAATGAAGGAGAGTTCAGGAAGATTTGACCTTGCTGCAAGTGCATAAAATTTTAAGAGCTTACAGTACTTTTTTAGATTCACAAAATTTGTCCAGTTAGCCTTAAGGACAATTTTCAAAGGGGTCATTTTTTAATGCTTTAAAACTTCAGAATTACTGTAAACCCAAGATGATTATCCTATCAACTCTCAAACTCACCCACCCACCTGACCCCCCCCCAAAAAAAAAGAAAGTAGTAGATGAAGGGGATGGCCTGAGAATGTTTCTTTTCAGAAGAGTAAACAATTCTTCAAGAATGCTTTGGACAAGCACTTGAAACAAGTGAACAGAATTTGATCATCATGGTTTTGAATAGGCTGAGCCTTTCTTCCTTCATTAATGACCCTCGACAGGGGGACCAACCTTCCCAGCAGGTGTTGGTTCATACCACTTTTTAAACGCACATACTGAAACATCTGCGAACACTCAGAGACTTGTCTCATCTAAGATCCAAGGTGCTTACAGTGAATTTATGAGTCTTTCCTTATGTCTGATGAATTGGCTCAAAAGAACATGAATGTGCATAGCCTAAGGAAAAGAAGCACTGAGTGGTTAATGTAACTGATTACTTCAGCATACATGAATTTTAATAGCTTTCAGTAGGCCTACAATCTGTGAGCAAATTCAGTTAGTACCCAAGTGACAGTTTGTACATGTTGGTAAGATGAATGCAGTCAGACCTGTTGTATCATTAATATACATCTGTGGCGGAGGGTAAGGGGGATGCTGATTCTTTTATTTTATATTTTTTTTTATTTACCTCACTATATGTAATTGTTATGGTAGCAGTATGTAAAGGTGGCAGTGATCATACTTGGTAACTCTGTTTATGGTGTGGTGTCATTATGGTGATCTAGGGATTATGGCAGTGTTCATCATGTTGGTGATGATAAAAATGCTTGACAAACAAAATCGTAAAGTCTCTCTTTAATTACGTTTCTTATAGTTATTAGAATTTTTCTCTATACATTTGATGAACTGAAACAAGAATAGATCATTCTTAAATCCTATAGAAAAGTGGAACATGTGACTTTCAACTGCACTACTGGAAACAAAATCATCTCTTGGACAAACTTGACAAGAGAGCACTGACGAAGTTTCCAACAGAATCGATCGCTTATAACAGTCCATAACTACGTCACTCAGGCCAGCTGGCTGGTAGGCATAGGAAATAATCCAAACAGCTTATCGAGATATAGAAAGGTATATCAGGAAATCATATTTCGATTATCAGCTAATAGTAGCAAAAATGAGGCAATCGGTAATGATTATAGTCATGATTCGATAAAAACTTACATTAAGCAAGGGAAAGTACTGTGCGAAATGTGTCTGATGAAAACTTAGGTCCATAGCCAAACACTGATATCTTCCTTTCCTTACGGGTGGACTCGGCCGGTAAAAGGTAGCACTTTTTTGTTTACTACATGTTTTCAGCAACAACGTCCATATCTTGCACTTGCGACTGACTTTGACCAGTTGCAACGTTTCACTTGATGTGTAATGCACATCATGTATGATGGGCAAATGCTGGTGCACATAGTCAGGGCCTGCCTTGTACATTGTTGTAAACACAGGCATTGCACTGCTAAGGTCAGTTTCAAAAGCGTTCAGCATACACATTTCTTTCCTAGTTTTGCCACTGACTTAATACTCAGTGACTATACACTGTGCCCCCAGAAAATTGTTGAGACCACCTTTAAGGGTAAAGAAGCAGGAAGCAGCCTAGTTCTTTCTGAACGATTGTACAATTCATACTTCTCGTGGTGAACTTTGTAAACAAGTACTTTTGGCAATACTACTTGATGTGACAAGGATAAATGGATTGGTCTCTAGGTCAATTTCTGCTCATTGTTGAAAGTGAAGACACTACCAGATTACCCTGTATAACCCAGTAAATGTCAATAGGTGCATTAAAGCAGTGAACAAAATTTCATGTCGCCCTAACAGAAGCTCAAAATACTATTGGGATGTACATCTTAAAAAATTTGATATGATCGTAGCTTTGAGGGAATGGTATCCTTGACTGCGTTTGCACTGATGGCAATATTCATGTTTGGGTGACCCTTCGTCCGCAGTTGGTTGGGTATCTGAAAATATGACTTCCATGAAGTCCACTGTGGAATCATATTTATTTCCCACACCAAGTTGGATTCTGTCACATGTATAACGTACCTTTAGTGAATCTTAGGATCCGGGAGGCTATTTCAGAACCATGTTTTGACATGGCTTATCAGTTATCTGGGTCACCAAGTGCAAACAATACCTTTGACTGCATGTGTCCAGGGAATTTTTAAGTTACTGTAGGAGAGGTCATATTCAACTAAAGCAACAAATATGATCTTTTCAATATGGTCTTTGTGACAAACTGAAACATGTTCCACGCAAAAATTAACCAATGAACACCCTTTGAAGCCACTTTAAAGGTATAGCTCCTTTGCTACCGACAAACTGTTTGACAATCCAATCGAACAATACAGTGACAGTATCTCCATAATAACAAGAGAGTTGAACAAACAGGAAAGCCAGTATATGCAAATAAATTTAGGTCAGCATGATAAATGGCCTTAGAGTTGAGGAATAACAGGAAACGATCCAGTTCCACTTCCATAAATACCAATAAATTGTCTCTAGCCTAAGAAAAGGCTCTAGAGTTACTGTACCTTCAATTTTCAAACCTATTTGTGAAAATCAAATTCCTGTGACAATGACCTGCAGTTTCTTGATCTTTTCCTTTTTCTCCTAAAAAGGGTGTTACCAGCTAGTTTGCATAAATTTAAATATTCAAATCAGACACTGGTATAGTTTGCAGACCACCTACAACATGACATTAAGTCAAATGATCCACCATGTTGGGTCACGTATCACATTGGTCAGATCAAATGATGCATGTTAGGTCACATGGTAATCGTGTCATTTGCAGATCAGGTGACATATTCCAAATTATGTTAAGTCACAGGGCTTACTGGTCAGGTCACATGGCCACATACATGTCAGATCAGGTCAAATGGTTCACCGGTCATGTCACATGGTCACTTTTTCAACACAGAAGGATACACATTGAGTCAGAATCAACGGACTGCTTCCTGTAATGCCAATTTTTAAGCACAACAACACTGAAAGCCATCTTAATCTGTTAATTACCTGAAATCCCAGTATGATGCTCATGTACCAGGGGGGTGTCTCTTCGATGCTGAACTGAAGATCACCTTTAAGTGTCTTCAAGACATCCTCTTGGTTTGAACTCTCAGCTGGACTGGTAACCATGCCAACGGCATGCTGACCCTCACTAGTGACATGTGTGGATGTTACGCCATTTCTCTCTCCATGTTCATAGTTCTGTTCCTTGGAAGACTGAAAAAAAAAGAAGAAAACCACGCTATACGCCAAGTATCTGCAATCACCTCTGCAATCACCACTACACGCTAAGGTTCAAAACATGCACAAAGAAAAGGTGCACGACGAGCGAACAACAACATCCTTCATTACTCGTGCAAACCTACAGTACAGTAACCCCTTATCCTAAACATTACCCTAATAATGATAGCTGATTGGCTAAAACCTAGTTCAGGCCAACAATTTGTTTTACTTGCACAAATTTGTTTGTGGGAATAGCCAGAACCATACATGAATTGTAACATCAATGAACCAGGGCTTGGACACAAGTTACCACACTAGCTGAGCTTCAATCACTTCCCTACATAGAGTTCAGTGAGGTGGACTCAAGTTTTTAGGGGAACCTACAGGTAACATTAGTAGGCCTATCGTTCAAATTTTATCGTGGATAAGATCAGGTTAATGCTTCTTTATCCTAGAATTAACTCCCGATCAATAAATAAGTGACTTACAGATAAGGTTGGGTAAAATCCCCATTATTGTTTTTACTAAACTGAATTATTATACATTACCTACAGTAAATGCTGCTGTGTTGTATGTGTATGCATAACCTTACTGTAAATGAGGATTTCAAGAACTTTCAAGCATTGACACTGAATACTGAAGTCTGAAGTAATTAAAACTTAATGGAATACTGTCAGTAAAATGATCCAAGAGGATACGGAGTCACTCCTATACACATTCTGCATAACTTTAAAGGTCTGGTGACGTGAAAATGACATTTTGAGGTAGGTGCGTAGGCATTCAAAATGTTGAAAGTA
>VJOZ01039323.1:4861-21273 GCA_009801055.1 Stichopus horrens | reverse complement strand
TTAAGTAGGGTTAGGGGGTATCCTAGTTCTTGAGTTGATATGCTGCGCTATATAGCAAATTTACGATGCTGCACTATAGCTAATTTATGCATGCGAGACAAACGTTAGGGACTAGGTGCCTAGTGTACGGTTAGAAGCATTACAAAATAAAGTACGTACTTCAGATATTCACAAAACAGTTTGATATGTAATAAATGCTCTACATCAATATTGCAATGAAATTTGCTTCTCAAGAAATCTCTGCTTTTACGAGTAAATGTTTACAGTAATTATTGAAATGAGGTCTACTTACAATATGCCATCCTAGGAAAGTTGCAGACAGTTTGCATATACAGGNNTATATTTTACCAACTGATATTGAAAGTAAGTTAGGCTACACACAAAACATTCTGGGAACATTTGTTAACATTTCTTTTCCTATAACTTCAAAAATACAGAGCATTTATAAAGTTAACACTAAAGTTAACATCAATGAATTTACTTTAACTCATACTAAAGACTGAATGTGGATCGATGATTTGGGATAAATTTTTGAGTGGATGTATTTACGAATTATTTTCGAAGGTACTATTTCAAAAATCCACGTCTGCAAAGGAAAGTNNTTTTTTTTTTTTTTTTGTGGTATGGACCTACCCTAGCTTGAGGCGTGTAAAAAATTTTGGGTTTCTATAGAGACCTAGTAACTGCCCAATTTCTATAGAAAATGTGCACCACAACCCACCCCTTCAGAAATGTATAGCTTGGACAAGCAGTTTCCAATGATTACCAAAAAATAGCTCTGAAATCAGATGCCTCTCCCTGTGGCATCCCAGTGTTTGAGATTGTGCCCAGTAAACACATGAGCTGTTTTTTTTTCCAATGTATTTGTTTCCATGAATGACACAGGTTCCTCTAAAGCTAAAGATCATCTCACGTTTGGCATTGACAAGATAATTTTTCACATTCACGGCAAACCTTGAAAAGCTTTTTTTTCTAAAAAGGTCTGACCTTCGATACACCTTCACCAGACAAGAATTTGCAAATGTCATATTACACTTTAAGACTACTCGAAGGCAAAAAATAGTAACGATTCTGGTACTGTAGCTGAAATACAATATATGGTAACATGAGAAAGTGATCAATGGGTTATTATATTTCTAGCCAATATGAATAATTTTATCTGAAGACTGTGTAAACATATAAAGGAGACAACTGCACTTGGCAGGCCAAGGGATGTGTTTAATGCAACTTGTTCCTATATATATCCAGCAGTGAAATAAGAAAAACTATTATTTCAAATCTGTTTAGCTTCTAGTACTTACACTTACCAAGCAGCAGTGCTAACCTTATGTGTACAGCATTGTTAGTGCTCAATTATTCAAGGATGAAGCTTATGTTAGTTATCCACAGGAGGCCTTGGGTATTGCAGGATTGCAAGCTTGGATTTTTGAAGGAGGAACAAGGGAATTTCACATCAAAATGCATAAATTTGACTTAATTTGTATTCCTTTTGTGCTTTTTTAGTTCAGTGATGTATTACCTAAATGAGCAAGAAATGTAGGTACTGTACACAGGGAGTACAAGAAATAGGGTTCGGTTCAAACATGAAAATCTGATTCAAACCCAGAATGCACAATATCAAGAAAAGCTACAGATGAAACACTGAGTTGATATGCAGTACCTGAGCCAGTTAAGATTGCAGAGAGGGTACATCTAACATGTGAGGGATATGTCTATGCTCCCCATTCTGCAAATACGGCACAATGTAATCGAAGAACTGGTCGCTATTTTGCTGATCGACCAAAACTCAGAAACAACCTCTGATTCTGAGTTAACCAGACGAAGGACTGTGATCACTTGCAGGTTTGCAGCACCAGGTTATCAGGTGGCTTGTTGGTTTAACTAGTGAGAGAGAGCTGACAATGGACAGATTAGAAGATCAATTGACACTGTTTAGAAGAACAGCTGTAGAAGCATGGCTACAGTGGATGTTGGATTGACCAACAGTCAAACATACCTACAGTACAGTGCTTGCAGGGTGTTCAAAAATTCAGGAAGCAGTTTTTCAAACTTGTACAAGGTCAAGGCTGAAAGTTCAAGAAAACCAATTGTAAATCAATGCTTTCACACAGCTATGCTTCTGCTCCAACTGCAGTGTTGTTGCGATATACGACATTAAAAATTGTAATGACATCACAAGCACTTTCACTTAAAATGCTTAACAATATCATGACACCTTACAAGTAAATTGGGACCAAAACAAACCTGAAATCTGAAAATTTGGATTTAATCTTCCGAAATGATACTGCACAGTCACATAAATCAAACTAGTCAAAGTTTGTTACTAACGTAACATCTACAGTAATTTGTTGTTTCCATACATGTCACTTATGTTGCGTGCACTAGTATGTGATTGGAATTTGTTCTTTGAACTTTCCATTATTTTTTCCCATAAATGTTACATTGCATAAACAATATCTTTTGGGTCACTTCACAAATGATATCAGGAGGAAAGTTTCCTATTCATGATGTTTTCCTGTATCACTATATTGGAAAAAAACCATCCAACTGCTTTTCATTTTTCTGTGTGATATTGGCTCATGTACAAAAACTCTACTGGTTTGGTTACTTACGAACGACTCACTCACATGTCTCAGCGTAACGAACAGACTCCCATCTACCGAAAACGAGCAACGGCAGACCAAATGGAAAAGTAACAAGCAGCTAAAGGTCGATAGGAATTTAGACGGCACCTCCACACTCCAAGCACATAGGGATGGCAGAACGAGGAGGCTCTATTCCCGTATTAGACCGGATGGCGCTAGTGGCACTGTTCAAGTTAACCAGTACTCTAGGTACGGTAGATGGGAGCGTGTTGGTTATGCTGAGATAGGTAGGTGAGAAGTGATGTAAATAAAAGAATCTAAAGGGACGAATGACATATTCAGAACCATCACTATTAATACTGTTTGAAAGTGGAATACATTGGAAACCAGGTCAAACTACATGCATTGGTGGTGTTTCCTACCTGGCAGAATCATCAACAGTGCCAGAGATTGCATGACCGTCATGTGTATCATTTTCCACTTTCAGTTCACTTCGATTGCGTGAAACTGACAGGTTTTCAAAAACTTTGTATATATATACATGCTGTACAATGTATCAATGAGAGAAACATGAATGCAAAGCTTCACCAGAGATGCAACAAACGTCATTCCCATCTGGAAGTACTGTTGGTGACATTCACGCTGTATCAAATGGCAACTATAAGAGATATGATTAGCGCATGTGCAGCATTAGCTGGGAAGGTCGTGGGAAGGGAGACTGGCAGATGTAAATGAAGAATGCTCTTAACGAATTAACTGGTGCAAGACTTACTTTTTCCCTTTTAATGATTACAGAAATAAAGATTCCTTGATGTAAACATCATTTGCAACATGGGAAGGTCGTGGGAAGGGAGACTGGCAGATGTAAATGAAGAATGCTCTTAACGAATTAACTGGTGCAAGACTTACTTTTTCACTTTTAATAATTACAGAAATAAAGATTCCTTGATGTAAACATCATTTGCAACATGTCACAATGACATTGTGTGATTATTGCATTCACAGCAAACTGTGATCCAGAATACCAAGGCACAGTTCAGCCACCAGTAGAGTCCGCTTCTCACTCACAGCGATGAAGGAGAGAAGACGAAGGCAGGAACTGAAAGAGACGGAATGGCAATGATTTAATCATAGTTTGTCTATTTTTAAAGCAATGTTTCATGTTATACTTAGGCATTAGGATAGCAAAATAAAATTAGCTACTGTATGTATAGTCCACTGAAACTTTATCAATTTACAGCATGTGAGAATGACCTGACTCAATAATATTTCAAACCAATGAGAACTTTGGAGAAGTATCTGCATTCGATACCATATCACAGTAAAGATACTGTACAACGTACACATGAAGATGTGCAACTAATCCTAACATGATATCACACAAGTTTGTGCCTTCTCGAGAGGAACATACCCCAAGGATAGTACATCTGGATATGACGTCATGTTCTACCATGTAGAAACTTCTTCTCAAGACATGATTCAACAGTAGCACATTATGCAAATTTTGTGAGGACTACAGTAGGTGAGATGTGTCTGCAGTAAAGTAAGAAGTCTCTTCAACAGATCTGTAGATGTGTTACTAAAAAAAAAGGAGGGGAGGGGGAGAACCAAGACTTCAATTGGACTCCATCAGCTGGTATTCAATGGTTGTAAATCACTACGCACCATGTGCATGCTCCTGGCATAATTTGCACATGTACAGTATACAGTGAAAAGGGCACAGTGTTAATAATTAATATAATGATTCAAACTGTACTGGCACTAACCAGACAGCTCTGAAGGCAAGCACACAATGTTAATCGGCCAATTTTAACATTAATGACCTATCCAGAAAAGCATTCCACTGTCGAGATGCTGGGGAAAAGCATAAAACGTACAGTAATATTATCAAAGTGATGTCAACATCAGAAAAATTAAAAAAAAAATAAACAGTTCTTTTTCCTGAACCGGGGAACTTATTAATAGAATTTGTAATTGGTAGGTCTCACAACACAAAGTTGTGAAGGAGAAACTTGCATGAGCATTCTACTGAATTTGGGAGAGAAAAATGTCCAAAACCTAATGTGTTAGATGTTTTTCATGACTAACTATCCAATGTCCAATGAATTTACAACAAATCAACACCACGTTATTTTTCCTCACAAAGTAAGTGACCAACGATGTTCTTACTCACACAGCAAGTCAACGAGTGCTTTGCACTTGTTGTAGCAGTCCGCATAGCTTCCTGCCCTCTTGACACAAAGGAGAATAGATTTTTACTCTGGGATTAAAATTTACTCCCAACAATGACACAAATGGGGCACGGGAGTATTCGCGCCTGACACTAACCCCCCGACCTTTTACCGACTATATGCTTCTTGGGGTTACTGCGGTATTGCTGTCTAATTCGTCACTTTTACTTCACTCTTAATAATGCAGCTGACATTTAAAGGTTATTTGATATCCCTTAAAGTAAGGGCACATGTCGCATACCGTTCGTTTATAGATCAAGGGGCTTGGCTCTCACATAACTAATACATACCAAACAACTCTTCTGACAAAAAAAAGACACAACACTGTGACACGGTGACGAAATGCAGAACGCTCAACTCAGAAACTAAAATGCCAAACGCTTTTCGTAATTGTCACAGAGTAAACACTTTCGTTTTCAAACTTTTCTTTGAAATTGCTGAAAGTTGAAAATCAACATGAGAGTGACTCCAACGCAATTTTCATGGTTTGTTGCAAATTTGTTGTGTTACCAAAATTTCACACAGTGGCTCCTTTCTGATCTCTAATGCACTGTTCAGTAGAGTATACAGTAACCTTTAGACTCCTTCGTTAAAATCAAAGTCCACCCACCTACAGTACAGAAGTCTAATTCTGGAAAAATTTCTCTTGCTATAAGCTTTGGTAACTTGGTTCATGTGACAAAGAACCCGCTGTTAATTGGTACTGAAACTTCTTTGAACACATATTAAAGCGGTGAAACCACACTGTAGTGCATCATTTCCCTTGATGAGGGAAAACCATATCACAATCTTTCATTTTTAAGATTTTGCCATTCACTTGAGAGAAATGTTCAGAGAATTAAATCATCTTTTATGAAATACTTGACAGAATTGTCAACTCTCACAAATGACATGCACAAACTAAAACATGTTTCAAATTTAGGGAAATTCACTGTATTGCTAGCAGCAGAAAAAATAATCACTTTACATTGGCATTGACAATTTTGTGTGTTTGTTTTGTGGGGCATCGAATAATTCTGCTGTGCTGTTGTAAAAGTAGTTGCAAGTCAAGATTCAAAGGCTCATGTATCAACCCTTAAAGGAAAGAAGTACAAGTCAATCAAAAGTTTAGGCATTTAGCAGCTGGTAAGTTTATGAAGAGCACACACCATTTAAAGCACCACAGAACAGGGTGACAGGGGGCACATACATTAGCAGTGCAGCACAGACCAGGAGTCCGTTCCACAAGGACTTATGCTCAATCTTAAGTTTGATTCATCATGTGGAAGGCCTATAGAAATTAAACTTAAGATCGATCCTAACTCTTTGTGGAACATGGCCCAGAACATAGTACTTTATGACAAATTTACAGTGCAAGAGACAGTATGTACAACTACCCCAAACAGTTTGGCATTCATGACAACAATAAAGAGTGAAGACAACCTTACCAATCTCTGTGTTGTGCCATACTCTTTAGCACCAGTTTAACATAACAGTATTAAATACAGAAGTACCTTTAAGGTGTCAAAACAGTTAAAAGCCTTCACCAATGAAGAAACAGAATACTGTAACTATCCAGCCATCTGATAGGCCAACACTTGATTCAGCAAGATCTAACATCACAAAAAATAAAAACAAGGAAAAACCTCAAAGTCAAATGACTTTGTGATTACTTGCCAGTATCTCATTTTTGCATACTGTACAGACACAATCACTTACAAACAAAAGCAACCAGTGGAGAAGGGAAGGGACATATCACCAGAAAGCCAAAAGGCTTTGTGATTCCTTGCAACATGGTTATATTGTAACAAACATGAATTATCCACATGGCAAGTATGAGATCAACCACAGTTATTGTTCTTGAAACACCACGTTAATAAGCCTTAAACCCAAAATGACCTCTTTTTGGTGAACTCAAATGACATTTGCCCTCCACCAAAAACATTAGGGATCATTTACTCAATATAGACCACCCACACATTAAGTATGATATAAGTCACAGTTACGCTTCTTGAGATATTGCGTTTACAAGGTTTTCACATTCTGACGTCTGGTGACCTCAAATGACCTTTCACCTCCACCAAAAACAACAGGGATCATCTAATTTATGACCACGCAACACACCAAGTATGAGATCAGTCATAATTACACTTCTTGAGATATCGTGTTCACAAGCAAGGCATCACATACACACGCACACGTGCACGCACGCACACACATTACATCACCATCACATAGATTCCTTGCCTGCCTTTAACAAGGAATAAAAAACCAGTAGTAAATCAAAGGACTTGGTGATTTCTTGCCACTATTCATGATAAACAAAGAAAACCAACATGCAATACTTACCAATTTTGAAATTTAATCATCTTACATTTCTAGAGATATCATGTACAAGGTTATTGGTATGGCTTTTGCTGACTTCATGTGACCATTGCCAATCCTAAAAAGGGTCAGAGATCATCTACTCATCAAGAAATGCCAATGTTATGATTTGAAGTTCCAGCAACATTAAGTTGCTGAGATATTTTTCTTGAAAGGTTATCAAGCTTTTCCCTTTGATGATCCTCAAATAAATGACCATTGACCCCCATGGAGAACTCACAATGGAAAACCTACAGATACACTAAGTTTAAAACCTATGGATACACTAAGTTTGAAGTTCCAGCAATTTCACTTCTGAAGGTACTACTGTAGCCTAGGTTCTCAAAAACTATGCCCTCTACAGAGATCATTAAGGCATCAAGAGCTACAGTACCATCATTTACGGTTTGCAGTTCCGGCAACTTCCAACTGCTGGTGACCTCAAAATGACCTTTGATCTACCTGGAAACGAATATGGGTCTTCTACACTCACAATGGACTACCTGCACACTCACTTTGAAGTTGAAGCAGTTTTCCATCATTGAATACCATTTTTGCAAGATTTTCAACCTAATACCTCTATTGACCTCATGTAACCTTTGACCTACTATACCCTGCACTTGACAGGGATCAACTTCTTATAAAGTGCTAGCGATGATAAGAGTTTGAAGTTCCAGAAACATTTAGTTGCTGAGATATAAGTAATAAGTTTCTAGACTTCACCTCTAGTGACCTCACGTGAACTTTGATCTACCTGAAAAACAGTAGAGATCATCTACTCACGATGGACTACTTACAACACCAACTCTGAAGTTTAGTCTGGGGTCAGAACGGACAATGTCCTCATAAAAGACCCTGAAAGAGCAGACACCACAAATCCCCAGCCCCAAAACAATTATAAGTGTGAGAAACTTTCCCTTCTTTCCCTTATTGTGTTTACGAGTCACAGCATAACAAGCACACACACACCCATCACCATTGTCTCACACATCAACCTCAGCAAGGAATTGAAAAACAGCTGATAATTAAAAAGAATCAGAATTAATTACTTTCGCTGGTCTATCGTGATGATACCCCAGGTAGTACCAGACCTCTGTTGAGAACTCCCAGCTCTGAAGGCAGTTATCACAAACGATGGTACTGCTGGATAAGTGGACAGAGTTAATTGCAGGAATTTGAACCAATAACCTCTGAATAACCTGTACAAAATCAGATTAAGTACAGTCTCAAACAACAAAATTGAACAATCCTTTCGCAAAGACATAGGTATGTCAATAAAGTTATAGACAGGAGCAAATCATTCTCATTTTGAGAAATTCTAATCTCAGATGCATGAGAACTTAAATCCATTAATGAAAGGAAAGGATCAGATTTTTATTGTCAATGCTTTTTCCCCTTCCTATGTTCCTCAGCACTGTACATAGTACTTATCAAAGAATTTGATGATATGGTTTCATTCTGCACGTGGCTCGGCGTGGCTCCTAAAAGCAGTTGAGTCTGATCTACACAAGATAGCCGATTTCGCATGCCTTGCATGTCATTACGATGTTTCATTAACCTCATCATGATGAGGGATTGAGATAACTCAGGTTAAATTTATGACATTGTCTTCGCCCGAGGAACGTCCAACCGTTCTCATTTTGGAAAAAGAATCACGGAGGAAGACTATGACTCATCGGACAAAATTTTCAAAACAAGATAATGTGCCACCCACACTGACAGACAGGCGTACAGACCTACAGACCGCAACAGAGAGCAAAACCACAAGCTAAATATTAGTTGATGTTTTTATACCGATGGTAACAGAGCAGAACTCTGAATCACCTGAATTAATTACATCTTGGTTGGAGTCTCAGGGAACATTCCATGAAAAAGTCTCCCATCAGGGAATAATCTTAGAAATTAGGTCTATTAATAATCACAAAATGAATATCATCAGAATGATCACAAATCTGAGATTGCCTTTGTTTTAGTTTGCAGAACTGCACAGCACCCTGACTGTGTAAATGTCTAAGCCTTTGGTTTTGGAGAATATTGTATTCAATCCATACAGTCACTATGGTATGTAGATTTTGACTAACAGTTTGCTTCTGGTCGCTGTCTGCGGTATCTCTCGAGGGTACTGTACATGTGATTACCTGTAGTTAACATGTACTGCTAAGCTGTACAGCACTACTGTACAGTATGTTTGAAGGATATTTCAGTGATCATATATCTGCAAAGCAGAAAACAAGACAGCTGCCAATTGCAGTGAGCAGCTCCATAAAAAAGCAGAGGAGGGAAAGTGCATTCTACATATATATTTAAACATAAAATTACAAATTATGTACTTACATGTACATTCAGGCTCATAGCCAGGGAGGGGGGGGGCAAGGGTGAAGCCCATGGAAAAAATCTTTGAACCACCTGAATAGTCTGAGGTTTACCTCTTGACTTACAGAAATGATATCATTTTTCACACATTTCTTTGATCCCCTCTGAAAGTTTGCTTGCTCCGCTAGCAAAATGTTTGCCCCCTCTTCAGTACAGTATCTTGTCTGGCTACAGGCCTGAGTATGTTACAGACTGCATCCTATACAGAATGACCAGTACTGTATGCACAGTAGGTCTATGACCATATCTACCATGACTGTACAGTTCCCAACTTTTCATCTTTGAAAAAAGTTTGCATAACAACAACTTCCATTGCCTCTACCAACGTCAGCTGTATGGTGAGTGCAACATTGGTCAAGTCTGATAACTTTTCAAAACCATTTTCGGTTGGCCTTATTTCCACATGATTACCACCTTCACTTATCTCTAGTACTGCACACTGTTCACACAGTGCATACATGATAAGAGAAATCAAGAGTTCACAAAGTGACCATCACAAAAGAATTTAGCGAAGTCAAATAAGCGAAAGTTGGTGTAGACTGGGAAGACAGGTAGGAAAGATGCAAGGTTAGTCCACCTTCTATTCTAACTGACCAGTCTATCCACAATGGGTTTAACACCACATATCTTCATATTGTTTAGAACTAAATTAAGACTATTTAAATTGAGAGACCTCACACAAAGATACTTGATCATACCTGCACACTCAATATTATCAACCTGAAACAGTCCACTATTACCTCCTGATAATTATGATTCAATGTGATAACATCAGATCAAACTGGTAAATATACATGTCACTCCACAGTTAGTGACAGTGTGTTTCATGAAGGTGTAAATTTCAAAATAATTCAATTTCTACACATGTATTTGTACCGGAAGTCTACCTTCCCTTGATACCCAGCAGGAAAATAATTCTAAGCTATATGCAACCAGGTGGTACAGTACAGAACAAATTAAGTCATTTACATTCTTGTAATGAATTGGACATGTCTATGAAAAGCCAAATGCCCAATAACTTGAGGAACCTGGATTATCTGTTGATAAACCAGGTTTACCAGTCGAACAACCCATCAACTGATATGCCACGTTTTTTTATCAACTGATAAACCAGGTTTATTTAATTATTGGGCACTTGGTGTTGATAAATTTGGGGATTTGGCATTGATAAACCGGGTTTATCACCCGAATCAAGGTGTGATAAACCTGTTTTATCAAATAATAAAACCAAGTTTATCAGCTGATAAACTTGGTTGGAAAACCTTGTATGGTTTATCAACTTACAATCCTGGTTTCTCAAATTACTGGGAATTTGGCTTGCCATACATGTCCGTGTATCCTGTTGACTGCACTAAAAAGTGTGGACGTACAGCATATACTGTACTGTACAGCGTGCAACTATCAATCCCTGGAAAGCGATTAATAAGTGATAAGTCAAACAATATGTTGCAGTTAAGCAGTTTCAGCTGCTTGTCCAATGTTCATGGACAATTAATATAGTTTAATGTGACTTTCTTTTGCAAGATTGAAGTTGCCCTTATATCATTAGTAATGCAAATATAATTGTGATAGACTATATACTTCAGGCCACTTATTTTTCGATGCTACGTGACTACAAAAGTGGGGAGGAATTAGTGCAAGTTTTTATTGAGCAACCCTAGTGTTCAAATCCTGCATTCTAGGCCTACATGTAATAACAGTGGATCAGTTTCGACAACATTTTTTATTTCTTCCAAAAGATTGGAACATTTATCATTCCACATCTATACAAGGTTGCAAAACTTTATAGCCTAACATTAAACCACCTGTGTCAGAAGGTCACAGTAAAAAGTCTGACAGCATGTTCTTCTGGACGACTTCACTTTCAAAGTTTTGTCATCTTGTCAAATATATTTCAGAGCTTGCAGTGATATCAAACAGCAATTAAATGGCAATCCATTGTGCACAATTAGGTAGTTGTGCTGTAGTGTCTCAACATATTACTGTACACCCTGTTAATACATGCTGAATACAAACCTCATCCAGCTGCCATCATACACATGCCTGATTACAAGGACTAGACTTACTCAGACGTTTTCAAGGGAATACACAGTCATCTGCCTTCATTCTGTGCAGCATCACCCAAATCTTACAAATTTCCTCTTTGATACCTTACAAGTAGTTTTCAGGATATTTCAAACTATTGAGTATGCAAAGTAAACAAATTAACTTGCATAAATCAAGGAATCCAGTGATGAAAATATTGTCACTTGATGTAAAGGAGGCATGGTGTACTATACCCTACAGGATAGGGTATATTTAACTGGGATGACTGCATTTTCCCTTTAACTGTTCCCTTTGCTTGTGTAAACAATGTACAAGCTTCAAAAGATGTAGGATGACTGTCTGCTCTGATATTTTAATTAATCTTTTTAAGTCCCAATACCGGCTTTTATTTCGCATCAGAGACGGAAAAGTGTGTGCAGCTGAAATAGCTTTCAAAATTATGGAAAAAGCCAAACTTACAGCTACCTGATGGGATACTGGCATCCCTGTACATGCCCAACTTGAACTTGCTATGGTGTTTCATGATTCAATGAACCATAGATGCAATCTGGCTTGAAAGTTGCATTACAATATTGCACATATGGTACATGCACAACTGGATAATAAGTGAACACGCACATACCGTGGCAATATATTATTGGCAGCAGTATTCATCGGAACATCGCAACAACACCAGCGTTCGCTCTAAGGAATTGAACCTACAGTATATGGAATATGCCTCTCTCACTAAAGATTTGGGCAAGATTTTCAAAACCAAGGAGGGAGTTGTCACTTGGTGAAGAGCCTACTGCAATTTATTGTGTGTATTTATAATTGTAGCTACGAACTCAGCTGTGAAATAAGCGTGCGGGACTTCCCTGCATAAGACATTTGTGCGGGATTCAGGAGACAAATGTGGGAATCACACAATCTCGCACCCTAGAGCGAACACTGAACAACACTAATAGTCACCATCTTTTTGCAGCAAACAACACAACTTTTAGACTAACAATATTCCCAACCATTCAATGTTCAAAACACGACATACTGCACACTAAACTAATAGACCACAGTCTAACTGTCAGCTCGCTGGTTTTCTCCTCACACATGAAGGTATTCAAGTTCAGTTTGTACATAGGAGGGGGTACTGCCTTGCTCAATGAGCAGGGTTTGGCACCACTGCATGTACATATGTATATATAAGACTTTTGGATAACTACAAAAAGTTGGGGAAGAGTTTACAAAATTTAACAGATGCCTGCCGTTTTGGGTGCACCATGTACAGTATTTAATGTAAGCGTTGAATTGCAGCTGGCACATATACAGTACCTGTTTGGCCATACTCAACTCCTGACTACAGATCGTCATAGGCCACACAGAATATTCTTTCAACATTCAATCAAAGGAAAGCTCAAACACTGCATCATCAACAGAAAACAAATTTATGGAAAGTAGGATTGTGAATTCAACTTGATTTTGCTGACAATATGTATGATTTTTTGTGTTTAAAATAAGCACTCTGAGGCCTCAGAAATGTCTATGAAAAAACTTTTTCTATCACTTCATTCCCTGGACCATCTGCAGAGCTCCATCCCTGCACCCCATTGGGGCCTTTCAGTGGGCTAAACCCCACATGGGTGCAAATCACCCAATTTTGAACACAAAAATTAAATTCTGTGTACAATTACTGTAACATCAAGCCATGCAATTCTGCTACCTTGGCAACAACATTCTGTTAAAAGTTTGCTACTTAATAGATCTGGGCTACCTACTTAAGATCACCATTTCTTTCTGTTACAATCACAGTCTCAGTCTCATAGTTTGGTCCATTATAATACAAGCTGTATAGCAAGGACTGGTTTACAAGGCTTCCCTGATCAATCTTCCTACTTTACAAATGCAATTAGGAATTTGGGATAAACATGAATGTTAGTAAAAATAGGCCTAGGCTTACCTGAGATCAGTGTTCACCTGTTCGGATGAAAGGAATTGAACCTGGAAGGGAAATCTTTTCCAAAGTAATTTTTGAGAGGGATTTTCAAAATCAAGGAGGGTTGCCACTTGGTAAAAATTCTATTGCAATTTACTTTGTGCATTCGCAATTGCAGCTACTTCGCAACCTCAGCTGTGGAAGAGTTTGTTCTGTTTTTCCGCAGAGAGATTTATCTTTGGGCGAAGTTCAGGATACAAGTGGGGGATCTCATGCATTTCTATGCCTTAAAGCAAACATTACCTGAAAATTGAGATTGTAAGACCAAGTTTAAATCTCAATGGGCCTAGGACCTACTTGCTGCAGTCAGAAAAATGTCCCTGTACCAAAATATTCCAACCGCTTTTGATCAAAACTGTCCTCGTGCCAAAACCTCCCAGCCCTACATTGTCCCTAGAGTCAATAATAAATAACAGTCTTACTCTTGTACAATACAGTTTTCTGAAAATTTAGGCCTACACTGCAGGAGTATTTTTTTCGACAGTAAGTGCAATTTCTAAACAGTTCTGCCACCAACAGATCAATCAATTTAGTCAATCTTACTCTAAATTTAAGTAATTGCTACACTTGAACCACACTGGAATATTTGCAAACTGTACCTGTGATATTTTTGGGCAGTTCAAGAGTGTGAGGGTAATTCTTTCTTTTTCCCAGCATTTCCACTGAATACTGTTGGTTAGAGTGGAAACCTAAGTATTTAGTGTATTATCAGTAAGCCTGGATCGTACTATAGGTAACATGATAGTCAAGCCATTTCCTTTTGAACAAGATTGTGCAGATCAAATGAATGGTGATAATTTTTTTTAATTTGCAGGTGTATAGATCATCTTTGCTCTTATTTCTGCACAAGGGGATTTCTCCCCCGAGAATAGCAAAATTTCTAACCTGGCACTTGAATGGACTTTCTGTCCTCCGTAATTATTTTCCTAATTTTTTTCCCCAATATTTTCTTGCACCCCATTTTTTTTATTCCTCACACCTTTCCTCCATACTGGAGTTTTAGTTTGACCTCCAATTTAGGATCATGGCCAGTATGCGTCCAGTCGTTCCATTATTACTAAAAACGGTGAAAAAGAGAGATGTTTGTTGTGTGTGCCTCTTCATGATTACAATATATCCAAAGCAGTTGATTGATTTACTGCATATAGTGCTGTTTATTGTGGACAGGCACTGGATACAGCGTTTATAGTGAGATTATTACCATTGCGCTCTCATTGATCAGCCATTTTGTTCAACTGCATCAAGGATGTCATAAGCTGGTGTAAATGTAGGTGTCCAGAACAGTTTTCAGCATAGGGCCTATGTTGCTGCAATATCATGACAGTTTCAAAAAGATGGATGTTTGGCATGAGCTTCACAAATCCAGAAATTCAAAGGTTATAAGCTTTGATTGGAACATGAAAATGTCTTTTTTTTTTAACTTTTAAGTGCTCATTAAATTTATGATAGAATAATCTATTACATACGGGGGACATGTTTGTGCACCACTGAATAACAACGGGGTCCAGGGACATTATAGTAGACAAAAGCCCTGGATGACGTTTTGACTGGATTACCTGTAGTCTCTTGCATTGTTAACCGAAATGGGGAAAGTCAATGTCATTACAGTCCTGACCTAGGAATTATAACAGCTAGGTCAGTAACAATGTCAATAACATTGAGAATGACAGTTGTTCACAATCACAGTCAACAGTTGATCACAAAGAACACGTTTGCAAACTGTTCTTGCACCCAAATCTCACACCACCTCAGTGGTGGTGCAGCGATACAAACATAGAGGTGGCTGAGATGGCTTCCCATGCAAAAAATGCTTTGGCAATCTTGTGTGCTTCTTATGAAAATGAAAAGCAAATGAAATTACAAGTATGGAAGGATATACAGCAGCACCTAATTGCCAGTATTTGGGCACGAGAGTCAGTCTGTGTGACTGTGAGGATGGACCAAAAACTGTGCACTGACTATAGCATAGCCAGGTTGTTACGTGAGCAGTCATCCATGATAACTGTACCTGCACTGTAGCCTAGGTCCGTGTTAACTTCAACACTGCAAAACGAGTTCCCATGTTCTCGTAGTGTTACTGTACGTGACACTGACAGTCAAGAATAATGGTTTCGAATACAGCCACTGAGTAACATCAACGTTAGGCCTAAGAGAAATCTGACCAGGGTCTAGGCCTAAAGTACTACTACTACCACAGTACCAGTTAGACCTACTACTACTAGGGCCGTAAGGACCATAGAATTTAATACAGTTACAGAAACATCGCTACAATTGGAATGTGATCGTGTAACTGCAAGTTAAACATTCAGTTACACTAGGCAGTTACTGTAAAGAGAGTCAAAAGGAAAATACTTACGAGATGAATTACAGTATATTTGCGGATGTGACAACCACTCTCACAAGTCTAACCATAGGTCCTGCACACAACTATTATTAATCACTAATTTTGTTAAGCCGAGTTTACATGCATCACATGCACTGTAACTTGTAAGTGTAACGTGGGCTAAGCGATATCAAAATGATCAAGGTCTTCAATTCTGACTTTGGCAAGTTGTGTTTACAGATATCGTCTAGCTGCTGATTAGCCTGCGTACTAAAAGTGGTATACATAAATTGCATACTATCTATTACTGTTAATTTAGTTTCGAAACATCGCTACTCAGGCTGCCATAATTAGAGGGTGTATACTTCCGCTAAAACAGTACGGTAGCAAAGAAATACCTTCGCTTTTTTTTTTAATCCCATCCCTGCAAGTAGTAAAGTACAGGGAGGAGACATTGTACCTACTTGAGCGGTTTAAAAATGACACTTAAATGGTAGCCCACCTTGCAGTAAACCCCTTGTAGTATTCAACCGAAACTTGGT
>VJOZ01039271.1:0-10773 GCA_009801055.1 Stichopus horrens | reverse complement strand
TACACTCCACTTGTAGCAATAATAAATTGAGTTTGTATGATGTATATCGTATATTTACCATGTGTTGGAAAGGCTGACAAGTCTTACACTGTACATAAATGCAGGATAAATTTTCACAAAGTAGCAGCTGGTTCTGATTTGGCGTTTTTTTTTTCACGTGATTTGGTGGGCTGGCTGGTTAACGCCACAGCCTACCTGGCAACCCTGAACTCCACAACGAAAATCCTGGATCTGCATCTGAAAGTAATGAATTGCCAGTGAATATGCTAGAATATCTAACATTGATTGTTACCTTTTCATATTCTTGGTGATTGATGTTGACTTATTGAGCTGTAACAACTTTGCCAGTTGTATAACCTGCCAGTGTGTCGTAGCCAGTTGGAATACCATAGTATACCTTTGATAGTGTGCCTTTTACTGTTAAGTTGGGGTTTACAACAAATTGAGAGCCTGGTCTTAACACAAATCGTAAGCCTATACCAGCCTAAGTGTAAGCAGTATAAACTTACTAGTTTCGTTACCATGTCTAACAATAATCATACCAAGCTCACGTAGTGCTGAAACAAAACATCCTCACTTAGACACCTCCGAAATAAGCCTTAAAGTCATTTCAGTGTAACCTGTTACATCTTTGATTTGGCTATATTATGTTTATGAAGAGTAAAAATACCCTTCAAGTGTTTGCTATTTTAGTATATTTCATTTCCAAATCAAACACCAGTCACTAGAAGGTACCGATATGATGTGTAGATTGTAGAAACAACACCTCAAAATTATCCCTGATGGGTATTTTTCTTAACTACCTTACTTACATAGTAGTTCAAGTAAAAGCATAGTCTCTGCTGTATGCATTGGCCTAGCAACCTGTGTGTTGTTATGAATCAAGATCGCAACTCTTCTAAAATTTAAGGTGACTCAGTAAATATAGAAACCAAATAAAAGATAAACAATGGAACACGTCTGATGAAAAGAGTGAGAGACCAGGATAAAGAGATCCAATCTGGTCCTAATTCAAGCTCCCGTATGGTGACACAGTGGTTTTTATGAAGTATCCCCCTCCATACTATAACTTGCTGGTCGGACGCCATGAGGACCTATTTTAGTTTTCGTTTAATCAAATGTATCTTAATGAAAACACTCCTTTATGTAGTTAAAATCCCAGGCTTGTCAGAAGCACATTTCAAGATCAGTTGTCAGTACCAGTATAAAGTGAGGCTCTTAGAAGTCACTTCCTGTAAAGTGGGTGCTTAAGGGACGATGGTCCTCTTCGCATACATTTTGATATTCGTAAACTGTGTAATGCTGGTGTCTCAGTTCGTCATTGAGTGTTGAGTCAATCTAGGAATCATTGCATTGAAGTTATCACTGAGGTATATTTCCGGGGAGAGAGAGAGTCATTTGGAAAGCGATTGCACTGGGCGCAACATTAACACCTGTGGTTTGCAAGAAAACATTCACTTAACTTCAGTGTAAAACTCAATTAGTTTGCCCAAGACGGTTTGGAATTGGAGTGGCCACAAGATTTTCGTTAGTGAGAGAGCACGTTTCCATTGGTCAATTAGAAGGAAATATATAGATATAGTATTTACTTTGTTGACGTACCGAATTTGCAACTGAAAGTGAAGCATCATGCCTTTAGCTGCTCCAGGAGACGGTTTTTTGACCAGATGGTCCGTCCATTTAACACTGTTCTTCTTCATGTTCGGGATGATGTTGCAGCAGTTTATAGGCCAGAATATGATCCTGTATAAACTCTGCACCAGTCAACACCCCGATGATGTATGTGGTAATATGAGTTCCCATCCAAAGGTCCAAGACGAGGTTCAGGCCAGCGCCTCTAAATATATCACCTTACAGATGATATCTCTCGGTCTGCCGAGCGCATTTTCGACTTTAATTCTCGGCGCTGCCAGTGACAAACACGGAAGGAAGAAAATCATGTGTCTAACAAGCTTCGGTGTCACCTTGTTTACGTTATCCGTGTGGTTCCAATCTTGCCTAGACGAGATGTCACAACTTTTGTTAATCTTCGGAGGTCTCGCGAGTGGTGTAACTGGTGGGATCATGTCGTTCATCGGTACCGTCACGAATTACGTGACGGACGTCACACCGGCAGAGGAGAGGACCTCAACGCTCAGTAAGGTGTTTCCTTTCATGGGACTTGGAGCCATGGCAGGGACACTATCTGCCGGTTTCCTTGAGTCAGCGTTTGGTTTTCAAGTTGTCTTAGCTTTAAGTTTCTTCTTTGAATTAGTCGCTCTGATGTTAGTCACATTCTTTGTCAAAGATGCCCCTCCAAACAAAACGGCTGGCGAGAAGAGAGGTATAGTTTCTGAAATTGCATCAGGAGCGGGCGTCCTATTTCTGGATAAGCAGAACAGGAGAAGACTATTGCCCTTAGCATTCAGTGACGTCATGACCATGGCGTTCGTTATGTGTAAGTACACCTTTCCATTTTTTGTAGGACTACTGAGAAAAAAGTGAAACTAGTGTAATGACAGGCCTTCTTAGTGACCAGCCTAATCTAAATGGAGGAAAAAGAAAATTGTCTCACTTTAATACTAATCCGCGACCCGCCTCTAGACTGCAGTCTACCCATCAAAACAACATTTAGCGGTTTCGCAGGGGGATCCGATTTTAATTGTGGCACCTTACAGGTCCATTTCCTAGAATCTGATTTAACATAAGCAGTATAAAATTGTGTGGCTACTCAGAACGCCATTGTAAAAACTGTGCGATCGATAAATATGCACAGTGTAATAAAAAGAAAGAGCACACATCTTGAAGAAAGATAACATCGTGCACTAGCTCATTATTCAATACACACAAGTTTTTTTTTTCATGTATTAATGAATCACAATTGTTCATCAAAATTGTTTATTATTAGTCATATTTATTATTAGTCATAATTTCATGAATGATATCGATTGCTAAATTTATTTTGATTTTTATTTCTGTACAAAGGTGAAGGTGGATTAATGCTGTTGTATACGAAGCGACCCCCATTCAATTGGAGCTCCAACATATTCGGTTTTTATGCAGCGGCCAAACAGGTAAATCATACAATTTAATTACTAGAGACAAATTTCATTAAAAATCGGCTTATCCACAAGTGATTCTTAATGGTTACCTTAAAACTAGCCTGAAATGGGATCATGTATATTTGATATCGTAGTCATACCCCGGCAAAGTTGTCTAATTTCTCCAGTTTGGACTTACTTAAGCTTACGTTGTTAAATAACATTATTTCATATGCTGTGTGACAAATAGTTTTGTAATCAGGGAGAAACCACGTCACATCATCTTATCGAGAAGAGTCATGACAGTTGAGTGCATAGAAATGGTATTACAGTATTATCATTCTTCTTTACAAGAATTATTGGGCTGCCCGCATACTGTTGTCTCCTACTTAAATGGACGAGTTTTACTTCAACTGTTTGAATACAACTCCATTCTATGAACAGAGATGGTTAAGCAGTCGTGGAGGACTTATCAGTAGGAATCAATGTCATTTGTTTGATGGTAGATTAATGACGTAATACTGACACTTCCGATGAGGCTATAACCTAGTAATTAGGCAATCTCTTTATAAATGTTCCCTTTGTCGTTTTTCAGATTGCAGATGTTCTTGGACAGATATTTGGTACCGGCATGATTATTAAGTTAATCCGTACTCAAAATAGCACTAAGTCGGACTTCACCATTCTTCAGATAGGGGTGACAATGAAAATCATCGTTGCCCTCATCACAGCTTTCTCCGGAAGCAGTTTTATGCTTTTAATGGGTAACCTATGACTAAAATCCTTATTTATTCGTCAATTAAAGTATACGACACATCATTTTGCACGTTTCAAGATATATATTCGTCTGTTTTACCTCCACGATTACTCAAATTTCTAAGAAGTGTTTGCCTCATCAACCAAGGAGTTGTAAGGCACATAAAACCTTAAAGCTTATTCCTTATTCGATTTAGTCCGTATCTTCAGTCGCAACTAATCTAAGCGAATGCGATGCAAAAAAAAAAAGGAAGAAATCCGATACATACCGTAGATAAGATGAACGATGTATCTTGTCATAGGTTTGGTTAGATGAATTTATGTGGGTACTTCTAATAAGAAAATTTATAAATTTATGGGACTTTTAATTATTCCACAGCTGTAAGGATGAATGGTTGGATTGATGACGATATGATATTAACTATATTTTCTTTATTCACATTTGTTCTCTTCACAAGCGATACCATTCTGTTTCTTGGCCGGGCCAGCACAGTCAGCTGGTGGATCAGTCGTTTCAAAAATAGTGTCTGCAGACAAGAAAGGTATGCTAAATCCACAACTCCTGAACCTACTCTACTAATGAGTAATGAGCAAAAATGAGTAAAAAGGCGCAAACATTTAGCAGCAAAAAAATTCCGAAATTTGGTGGTTAGAGGTTTTTTATCATTTCTCAAAAGCTGCAGTGTTTTAGGATGTGTTTTAAGTTACTTTGAGATGGTCGCAAGTCGGTTCACCGGGAACCCCTCAGCTACTGTATGAATGTTCTACACGCGTTAACGATCTGATTTAACATAAAAGGCTACTTGTTTAAAAAAAAAAAAACTTCATTAAAGTAAAGGTATATAGTGCATTCTGCTCGTCCGCAAATTTGGAGTTACCACGCTGGGCTTATTCTGGAATCATTAATTTCAATAATCACTCACACCCACACGGTCACAGCTCTGGTTTGTTTTCTTTATTAAATCAGATTATCTCTCAGTATAAATATAGATAACTTCGTACATATATGTAAATCTATGCATGCACATGTATACGTACATAGCCTGTACATGTAAGCGTCCCATAAAGGCCTATGAACTCGACTACACACAAACGAACTTAACTTTTGTGTCTATTTTCAGGATCCTACACCGCTTTTGCATCTTTCATAACAACTTTAATAGCTCCGATGCTCTCGTCGTTGTACAACCACATATATTCCACTTCCGTCTCTTCCGGTAATCCGGGACTTGTCTTTTTAATCCACGCTTCGACGCAACTGGTGGTTGTCATGATGTTGCAGTAAGTTTATAGACGCTATCTCATGATTATTCTTTTTTTTTGCAACCAAACTACAACCCCTGAAACCCCCCAAAAAAAATGGAGGGGGAAGAACTCCACTACACACTCACAAAGGAGGAGCGAAAAGGGAAACCCCTTGATAGAATTATCACGTGGCTGGCAGCCTGATAATAGTGTCACGCAATACGTTGTCATGCAGAGGACATAATGCACACTGTATATCACTTTTACTTCATGGGTAAACTGGAGTATCTCAAGCAGAGATCCATCCTCACAACGGACAATTAAGGGTCTCAATTGTACCCTAGCTTTTTAATAACAACCATATGATTTAAAGGAGGGGTTTTTATAAATATTTAGCCATATTTCTGCTGGGTCTCTTGAAGTCTTCTCAATACACGATTATGATATCGTTACTTACAGTGAACCATGTGTGTCCACAATGGAGAGTTTGTTCCTGAAGAATATAAACTTGATTTTTTTTTTTATTTTGGTTATGTTCTACACTAAATTTTTTGTCTATATTGAAAAATGAACGCTCTTTCAACTTTTCATATTCACAGTCTCGGGAAACAAGGGTTGGAGGGCGAAGACGAAGGCAAACAAGAAGAGAAGAAGGATAATTAATATTCATGTGAATCAATTGTATCAAATGCAGTCTCTGAATGGAAAGGAGGGTATTGTCTCCTGGGACGGTCACCAAGCTGTATTTTTTTCTTTCAATCCTTTTGTCTTATTAAACCATAGCCTTTGTTGCGTGTGGCGTTAGTGGTTAATTATTCCAATAAGCAGACGAGCTCATAGTAACATTTTTCTCCTTTTGATAACCTCATGAAAGAATAACACAGGGGACATGAAAACAATTTCATCCCTCATTTTCATTTCAGACATATAAGCAGACATTAATTTTTAGCATAGCTAGGGGAATTAATGTGACTTTCAATGCCCTTAATTACAAGCCCACCGTTTTAAAGACTGTCCCGAAAAAATCCTGGTTCTGAATATGCTCCCCATCCAAGAAATATGTTACTTGAACGCTTTAAGCTACATTTGTTAACTACACAAACAACCTACCCGGTATAGCAAACACACAGTAATTGTGTACACATGTTACACTGTCAATTGGAAACCACATTCACCATTTATACATGTGATAAGTTTGTGGTATGGGACGTCTAAAACTATATATTAAATAAATTCTCAACCCAGAATGTCTTAATTACTTCTTTCTTTTTATATCCTGTAATACAAGTGTACTTCGCTCACGTAACAACTGTACATACATTTTAACTGATCATAACTTCATCATTGATGACGTTCTGTCGAAGAACTCTGTAACACTGACTATATGCGTAACTTCAAGATATGGACAATCAGCATACAGCTACTCTTGCACTTATCGATCTAAGCGCGGCGTTTGATCTCGTGCCCCAAGAAAAAAATCTCCACTGTTTGGAAAAGAATGTTGGTGTTACCATGGTAACACTAAAATGGGCAGTCCTAATTTTTTTTGTCTTACCTTAGTAATGGAGTTCAACGTTTTACGGTCCCTGTATTAACCTCTCACAGGGCGTACCGCGGGGGTCATGTCTTGCGCCTATTCCTTTCATGTTTTACACCTCTTCCTTGGCTAGGGTTTGTGATTGTTATGCTGTTAGTGTAGGAGGTTATGCTGATGATCAAAATTGTTACACTTTTTTAAACCTATAACTGGTAATAATTCAGATGAAATCGATGCTATAACCTGTCTCGTAAACTACATCAGTTTAAGTAGTTCGCACTGGCTACTGCCAGTTGATTAAAGGATAAAGGTCAAGATTCTCCTTCTAGTATAAAAAATCATGTTTGGACAGGCTCCCTCTTACCTTGGTGATATGTGTATTGTTACGCCATTTCTCATAAAATTTTAAGTCTACTCGTATAGAGAAACCAGCCCCTGGCTGTTCCTCTTTCGGCATACTGTAGTAACTTATAGGGGCGGGGGACATTTGCCTTTATCCCCATGTTATGAAATTCCCAAAACATTTCTCGAAACATCGAAACGAAAAAGTCGAAATCTCGACGCGTCCTTTCAGGGCCACGGTACCATAGAGATATACATTGGAGTGACAGGACAACTCTGGTAGGCCAATCATGCAAATACACAATGTTCAATGTGCTTTTGGTCTTGTATTGTTTTATTATAAGATCTTGCATGCCTTCCTGCATACATACCGTTGTATACTGCATAGACATTTGCATTCTATATCTATTTGCATATGTAACAGTGGTTGCAACAATGGATCGGAGGACGTTACCGCCTCTTGTTACAGTTTTCAACTTCAGTACTGTACTGGAGAAATGCTATAAGAAAGATACTCATACCGATGTCAAAACCCGTAATATCCAAAATACTCACTTATTAACATTGAGCTCTGACTTCAGAATATGTGATTTTGCTCTAAAATAGAAATATAATAAAAAATAATAAATCATGGAATGATGGAGCGGTGGGAGGAAAAAAGACTTTTCAATTATGGTGAACAGGAAGCACACTGATTGAACTTCTGAAGGATGGCAGTTTTATAAAAGACCGATCCTGACAGACCGATCCTGAAAGACCGATCCTGGACTGCGTGCTTGTATTAATTTTCTTTCTTTACACTTTCTTCTTCGTGGCTTTCGGGTTTTACAGATCTGAAGAAGAAAAGATGAAAATGAGACGGATTGCATAAGTTAAAGCAAAAATTCTGCGATGATCTCCACGAGTAATTGCTAAAAGTTAAAGGCAGAAAATAATCAAATTCGTCGGGATTATGTCAAAAGCAGTGAATAATTGACGTACCCAAGAAGCACCACGGCAAGGATGTGAACGGCAGCCAGGAAGAAGAACACAAACGAGGGAGATCCTCTGGTAACGGACCATGAATACATGTTATTTAAAAATACAGCACACACTGGCACGGAAAGACTGTTGAGAAACGTACTAAACGCTGAGAAAGTACCTGCAAGGAGAAAATATTATCATTATTACTGACTGACTGACCGACTGACTGAGCAACTGACTGACTGAGCAACTGACTGACTATTTGATTGAGCACCTGACTGGCTAGCTGGTTGAAAGACTGACTGACTGATTGACTGACTAACTGATTGACTGGCTGAATGACTGACTGACTGAATGAATGCTTGACTGACTAACTGGCTGACTGGTTGAAGGACTGACTGACTGACCAATTGAATGAATGAGAGCTTGGCTGACTAATTCACTGGCTGGCAGGTTGAATGACTTACTGACTGACTGACTGACATGTGTCAATATCAAAACTTGTACCTTTCTCTGATGGTTCCACCAAGCGGGATGTAATTGATCCCATTGCAGGTTGTCCTGGTCCAGTCAGAGATAGAAATACAATACCTGACAAAAAATAAAACAAGCATTACCCTAGTCGTTGAATATGTGGTCACCTAACGACCGCTATGTATAAACATCATACTGTAGCATTGAGAGAATGGGCAATATGAAACATTGCGATGAAATACGGTTGATGTGACGAACACATAACATTAACAGTGTGGTATTTCATGTTAAGTAAAGAATGAGAATAAATAATAAATAATAGCATTGCTGCAAGGAATAAATATGCGCAGGTGTACTTACCAAAATAAATTAGACTAGAGGTAGTAGCCATGCCTGTACTTACAGTAGTAAGTATAAATCCTATGTGAGTGAGTTGCACCAGTGCATAATCACTTCTAAGTGACCGCGGTCCAATGTACTTAAAATAGACTATTGGGCCAGCTACTTGACCAACCACCGTGGCAACCTGGCAAATAAAAACAAAACGGAGAGTTTCTGCTTTCACCTTGTATATATATGGATAAGAGTCTTGCAAATGAGATAGCTGAAAATAAATTGTATTTTTTCTCCTTTATTTCGACAATCCCGTCGACATAAATGGATAAGACTAGAGCGCAAAAATTAGATGGTGTGTGTGAATTAAAGCAAACTGTTATTGTAATTCAAATTGAAGCAAAAGAAAAAAAAAACTTTATAACTTAGGCAGTGGATAGCATTAATAGCATTAAGAAGTTATATGGGGTTTCATGACAACAGAAAAAAAAACAGTGAAGAAAAAAAACAATGAAGCACGAAAATGGCGAGCATGGAACGATACACTATACAGAGTATCACAGTGCAAACGCCGTCTGGAATAACGAACAGGTGGATGTTTCTGTCATTAGTGTTTCTGATTTGCTATATTGGTCAGAGTAGTCTTCCGATGGCGGTTTTGTCTTTGTCGCTTTTCATATGAACAAAAGATATTGACCACTAATGACAATCAATATTCCATTAAAATTTGGAATATTTTTCTTTATTGATGAAAACCATATCTCAATCTCAATAACATGTTCTTTCTTGGGAAGTACGGATTTTTAAAGGAACAAAAAAAAAATGTTCATCGCACTTGGGAATGTGTGATGATATACCAAGGCACAACTGCTTCTTGTATGACCTTTGTAATCCTTTACAATCTTGACTGTCCGAAAAGATACATAGCTGTGAGGTTAACCTAAATTTGGATGTAGGTACAATTCAACCATTGTCTACATTTTCTAATTTCAAGGTTAAATGAGGGCTTCAAATTTCAAAGAACAACAAAGATTTCTTGCAAAAGTTTGCTATTGATAAGGGTGAAGAGTACATGCATTTAAACAGAGATGTTCAGGTGTTGATTATGGTGCGTAATTATGTGTTCCCTACCTGTCTTAATGCAATGAATATCCCGTACGTAGATGGTGTCCATTCAAAGGGAGATCTCTTTGTGTACAGCATGACAAGGTTACCTTCGACTGCCACGGATCAGAAATGAAACGAAAAATGATCAAAATGATACGAACGTAACATATATTGCAGCCTTACCAGGTAGTTGTATTACATGTTCAAAATTGTCAAAGTTTCTTTTAATCCTGGTCCGCTTTCGTATCCCCGTTACTACAGCGATGATGGTGCGATGGTGCGGTGATAAAATTCTAGCGAGGTGTGGGAAATTAAGTCTTCAAACTGAAACCTACGGGGACTTCGTGACATGAGGAGGGTGCAGCTCTAAAATGAACGACACCTGTCTCACCTGTTAGGTATGGACATAAAAGTGTGATATCATTGGCAAGTTTTTCCGATTTCCTAAAAGCGTGGTATAATCAGAAATTACATGTCATTGGTAGTACGGTCTCATTATAATCCCTTGTTTGTCAGTATCTTCTTGAAGTTTCTGCTGACGTTATTAGTTTACTGCCACACAGTTTGGCAACTTGGAACGAAATATCGGTAGAAAGTGTTAGCATACCGTTTTCATATCGAAATGGTATTAACTGTCCACGTGCGAGTAGCCTACGTGGAAAGAGTAACCAGAGGGAGTTATAAAAAGATTGTGACGACATATGAGTTATTGATAAGAGGATAAATCACCATTAACTTTTTGTGCAAGTTGGAATGAATTGCTGATTGAACTTATGCTCTGTGTAAACAACTACACAGCACGAGTGTAGATATTTGCCCCCCCCCCCCCATTAGTTGACGTTTAGTATGCCATAGAGACTAGAGAATGGGCCACTCCCTGCAATCTTAGCACTTACATTTTTATCAAACATTTTCTCAGACGCTACGCGCAAACCCATTGAATCATCATATATCGGCTTACTTTTTGCCCCAACCCCTCCCCCTTCAACTCTCAGC
>VJOZ01039241.1:0-12720 GCA_009801055.1 Stichopus horrens | reverse complement strand
ATATATCGGTTAGGAGATAAAACGCTGTTTGAAATGTAAACTAATGCATGCAATGCGTAATTATTGTAACACGGAACCTTCAGGGGTTCGGTGGTATTGCGTGAACCCCACAGGACAGAGTTATCCTATAAGCAGCCTAACGAATGTTTATTAATTATTCATAGGATCACCGAATTGATGGTGTGATCTCATCAAACTTTGACGCTGACTTGAGAGGAACGAGTACTCGCCACGGTTGGCATTACCGAATTTAACACATTGAAAGGCTCAATGTATTACTGAGGAGGTATCACTGAACCCAAAGATTATTACAATAACAATATAGGAAGAGCGCGTTGCAATGAAGCTTGTATGCTGCCGTCGTATTGCTGTACATGTCATAATTGATTTTTTCTTTGTATTGAGAGAAAAATGCCGATGGGTATCTATTATTAGGTTTTGCTTCACTAATCACGAACAAGAACAAGGAAATGAAGTAAAAAGAAATAATTGCATACTAAAAGAACTGATAAGAAAAAAAAATGGTATGTCATAAGTCATTAATACAAACATAATTTGTTTTTACCAACACAAATTATTTGCTGCTGAGTACCGGTTGATGAAAACCATACAGAATGTTTTTCTGAATATATATGCTTGCAATTTTGTGGTGGGTATTACTACGTTCACTAGTATGTATAGTTGCTTGCTTTTGACACATCTCACAGGCTCAACATTTCCGTCATTTTCAATCCACAAACTAGCGTAATATCGATGTCGACAAATGAAGTCTAGTGTTAAATGTCTTTATTGTCGTAAGCCATAATTGTAAGTCATGCGTGTATTGTGAGCAGATATTAAAATTTCACACTTGAGTAGATACTAAAAGCAGAACTTAAATATATGTCTCGTGGAAAAGACATTGGATTACTAGTTCGGCGAAATCAGACTAAGTAACAAAATCAAAATGACTGTTGGGGTTGATCCTAACGAAAGACGTGGGAATTTATGTTGAAATAACGACATAAATGGCACATCTGATGCAGGGCATAGGACATCATTGGAAGTCTTATGTGCTTATTTACTGATGAATTGTCAGAAGGAATGAGCACTCCAAATTTTCTCAGTCGAGAATAGGACATTTTTTGTTGTTCCTGTGGCATAAATGATTTACTACATGGTCACAAAGACAATCCAGTTTGACAAATAGTCTATTTATAGATCAACTATTCAACTTATATGAATGTCTTATTTCCGGTCTTCATGGTTCTCGTATGAACACAATGAATGGAAATTGACCAGCGTATTGTCTGTCGCTGGTTTCGGAATGATGAGTATAGTCTCTTCTCAGTCGATTGAAGCCATATAACTATAAATATCTCAACAAGGAAATGATATATATTATACATTCTGCATTTCCTTTCCTTAATGAAAGAAGTGACAAGACATGGTTATGATTCGTCATTCACTGTATACACTATGCGACTCCTGTCAGTATTCCCAGAATAACATCACAACCGTAAAATGAAACACGTGACTTGTCAACTGCATATTATCAATTTCTCTCGCAGCCATTTCTCACTTGTGTTTAATTTAAATTTCGTCTCTACATTTATTGGTCAGTTTTTCCCATTTCACGTGGGAGTATAATGCAAAGGGCTTACATATCGTATACATAGATAACTCTCCCACCCGCAATTGCAACACATGATCCCCTGCATGTATAGAGGAGGCCGCGCATAAGAAGTTACCGCTGTTGACAGTGGAGATTGATAAACAAATGAAAGTGATAAGAAAACGAAGGCTGTTGCATATGATTCACTGAAAATGGAAACGTAATGAAATCTATCGAAAGGCATTTATTACTTTGGACGTTACATATGCAGTGCGTAATTATAGACTGACAACTGTTTTAGGATATTTTAAAAATGAAAAGATGTTTACGATGGAACGGTGAGGTCTAAATCCAGCTGTTTTTGGCTTTTATACCATAACTATATGTCCCGCCGACGAAGTCTGTACTATTTCCAAATAGATATGGAGGATTTGTGTACAATGTATACACTTACCTTGCAGTGTTTCAATAGCGAGAACCCACCACGGATTGTACAAGACAGAAATGGCAAGACAACGCAACGCGTAGCATGATAGTCCGATGCACAAAGCAGGTATATGTCCGATTGTGCTTAAAATCTGTAAGAAAAAAAACCCACAAAAACAAAAACAAAACACACAGATAAACAAACCTATAACACTCAAGTGAGATGTGAAGAACTAAAAAGCAATTTATCACAAGCAGATATGTCAAAGTATAGGTTACCACTTTGTGTTCATTTTTTAACTTATCAACTGACTAAATTGTCCTCTTCATTAAGACAAAGACACATAAATCAGTAACTGTTATATTGAACTTAATATGTATTAATTACCACTTTATTTTGTATAGTCCGTATATTTATATTTTAATGGTCTAAAATGTGACAAAAGCATAAGAAAGTGTCGACACACTATAACACTTAAGACGCAATACAAAACTAAGTATTTACCACGAGTTTAAAATACGGTAACCTGCCTAGCACAGTGACAAACGTATACCTTCCAAAGTTTTATATGTATCTTTAGAAAACTAAAAATAAAATGTGATCTTGATAAATACTTGGTAATTTTAACTCTGNNCAGTCACCGATATAGTTTATCATAGTCAATGTTATCAAGGCACACATATAGCTCGTTTTAAGTTGATTAATTATTAGCAACATTCAACACCTTTCTTGTCTGCTAAAAGTGTGACAAAACAGTTTGTGCGCCAACTGTATTACTATGTTGAAAATTTCAAACGAGGGATCCGTTCTATTTGGCATGAAGTTAATAATGTGACCACTGAAGTATGAATAAAAGGATCTGCAAAGTTTTAATAAAAAAAAAACCCTTTGTCGTTCATCTTCCATCTTTGTCTTCGATTTGGATACCAACCTGGAAAGTAATATCCACACAACATTTCCTAAGGGAGAAATTTGACTAATTACAGTGTTAATTACGGCAGAGAAAGGAAATATACTTAGTGTTTTGGCTAAACAAAGATAATGAGGGGGGTAGAAAAGGATGATTTATATGCTAAGCCAGACGGGCTTTAAGGTCTGAGCAGGTTTTTCTATAAAAACATTTCCATCTCAGTGATTAACACATCTCACACCAGCGACGAAGTTGATAAATGTATACGCACGAGAGTAGTACCATCCGTGTTGAACTCTCAGAACACTATATGTCTTTAAATCAAGTGTAATTTCAATGTTTATACAGACCATTGTAAATGAAGCACACACTGATAAAATAGCACGGAAAAATATTAACCGCTCTTACGAGGAAAGAGTAAGTCGGATCATCTTACGAACCCGAGACTTGAAATTTCAAATTCACAGTTTCGAGTTTGTGGTGGCAGCGGCTTTTCCTAATTCCATATCCGGGTTGACGTATGCATGTACGCGAGAAATGTTATTGCCAATTTAGGTAAGGTAACTATAGCTCCTGTATAGGATTGCACATTTTAATCGCATTCACACATCGAAGTATTTTGTTGAAGTATAATTGAATCAGTACAAAAGATGACCTTTCCTTTTCGCGGTTGGTATTTTCTGATTTTGCTGTATTTATTGAATGTATCTTGGTTGGAATTCATGATGTAATATTGCAGGTGATTAGTCTATGCTGGTGCGTGCCTAACGTAAACCTGTAATAAATCAATATTGACACTGTGTCACTCGCACGGGGTGTAGGTCATGCTCTCCAAGCCCCCACCCCAGACAATACCTTGTACAAATGTTTGTGAGCATTTCTCTCCCATATGTTGTGAGTAGCCTCTAAATGATGTTCTAATCAGTTCTAAAATGACTTCTTAGTGTACCTTGACATGGATAATATTGATCAGTTCAATAGCCTGAGACTGTTAAAATTAAACGAAGTACGTGATGTTTGTTGAGGGCCAAACTTTGCATTGAGGTCACGTTGGCTTGATTTTGCAACTATGTGTGGCTTTTCTAGAATCCATTTAAAGTTTAATGGGAGGTGAGGGCGATGCTTTGTTTCCCTTTGTATCTCTTTTGGTTTCTTTGTACAATTGACATCACCTGTTTTTGCTTCCTCTTGACTTGAAAATGTTTACATTTCGTTGAAAAGGTTACCGTTTTCTCGCTTAGCATGTTGCAGGGGGGTGGGGCTTGTATAGTTAAGCCACCCTATAAGAGTAAGACAGTGGCCACATTTGTCGAAAAAGTATACAAGTGCTGAATAAAAAAAAACAAGTAGACTAATTTGAGTAATGAAATGAGGTCACAAATTATTGGGCATTTCATCATTTTTGAGGGTGCAAGAAAGCTTCAACACTTTACATTTGAGCTCAGTAATGTCCTGGGAAGACAGGCGTTGGACCATTTGAAACGATTTTGTGAGCTTTGTGACAAATATTTTTTATTTTTGTTTACTTTATCAGCATTTTAAGCTTGATTTGTTTATTGATTACGTTTGATATTTCCATTACAAATCAACCCATCAACCGCAAGAGTGTCTCTCATAGAAATCAATGTCTTGAATACAAAGTATAAAAGAAGTTTGTCAAGTTTGAAAAAAAAGGAATTAAGATGGAAGTATTTCTTAATCTGTTTCGTAACCTCGTGCAAACAACTCCTTTCTCTTTAAGGTAACAGCCTGGCAGATTAAATGTAATCTGCATTTTCTTTCTCTTTCTGTATTTATGAAGAATTACAACGCTCTAAAATTGCTGTTGCAGTACTAGATGAGGATTTTGATGATTAATAATTCCCTGCTAATGATATCTACCGTGATATTTTGGTAGCAATATGGTTTGCGCCCACAAGAACTCATCATGGCTTGACAAGACAGTCTGTTTATGTCTATATAAGAACATAAATTATTCCTCATCAACGTCGTGGTTGAGACTTATTATAAGTTAAAAAAAGAAATGACGACTATGCCTCCAGCTGACATTTACTGCTGCTCACTGTCATATCTGCAAGGTACACCCCACAGCCCACTCCCATGACAACAGCCATTCGCTGGTTACTCTCTGGCAATTCAAGTTGTGATTTCATTTCGCATAGAAATATGATTGAAGGAACTCCGGGTATCAAATATGAATAACTTTTCTGTGATGATTAAATTATTTGATACTCGTAACGAGAGATGCAATATTAAAATATTTGTTTAATGTCTATCACTGCTGTTTTATAACCTATAAAAAGTGGGAGAATGCTCTAATGTATCACCGGCAGAATTTAATTTATTTGTACGTATAATTTCCTAGTTATCAGCTGGCATGAAATTGCTTTGTGTTGTTTGTGCGTTGATCTTCAACTGCTATGAGTAATAAATGCTTCGCGTCACATAGATGTATGCAACTAAGAATCAAAGAGTTCATCATTGCTGTTGTGTGAAATATAAACGTAACGTAGTATAATTTAACGTCTGACAAAAAAGTGGTAAATTTGGCTTGAACTGTTAAAAAATTGCTCTCGCGTTGGCGATTGCTGTGATATATCATAGGGTAGAGGCAACGTCATATGAGAATCACTTTACAACCACCATAAAGCTTAACCTGAAGTATAGCATTATTTGGATTGCCAATATACGGAATACTTCAGTAATAGTATAGTACGGAATACTAATTGGTTATTGGATGACTAAAACATGTAGATACCTTTTGGTGTAAGGACTGACGGAGGTCATTTGCTTAAAAAATGTGGGACACCAGTTATGAGACTTGAAAATGAATGTAACCAAAGGTAATGAAGAGAATTTCCTTACCGTGTTGCTGAAAAAATACGTGAATACTTCAGACGAGTGGTTTACGACAGCGGCTAGGCCAAACAACAGGGCAGGACTACCAAGTTCTTCTAGATGCCAATAGAGAAATGCAAAGAGGAGTCCCATTCCAAAGCCAGCAAACCAGGCTACGAAAAGTACGGATCCGTAGCGAATGCTCCTGTACATGCGCAGAACGTCTTTCACACTGTCTGGAGGGGGATCCACTGCAGGGGGTTCTCCAACTTCGCCCGATCTATCCTGCGTCGCACCATAATCCGAATCTGCCAATTTCTTGGCATCGTCGGCGGTACTTGGTTTGGGTTGTTTTAATTCGCTCAATTCGGTCTTGGGATCGTCTGATGCTTGGTAACGGAATCGTATTTGGGTCGCTACCAAAAACGCAGCGGTGATCAAAACGGCAAAGCTACCAAAGCAGATGAAGTAATTACGGGTGACGACTTCCCCTTCGACTTCACATCCTTTTCTCGTCGCAGAAGTTTGATCGAGCAAGACGCCCATCGCCATCATGGAGACACCCCACCCCAGGGAACCGAACATCCTCTGTCTTCCGTAATACTGCATCTTCTCCCTGCCGAGGTAGCTGAGGGTGGCGGAGTCCGTCAACGTGTGAGTCGGAGAACAGAAAAACTCACCGACGATAACGAGAAACAACAAAATTAAAAACGTTTTCCGGGTATATTTCATGTTATAATGAAATGATTTTTTATCATCGTCTTTTCCATTGGATTTGTCGTTCACCTCTGGTTCGATGTCTAGTTCATCCAGCGGTCGGTTAAAGCTTGCCTGTTGTGGAACATCGTCCTGTTGTTTTTCTTGAGGAAGAGATAATGGAAGAGGTTGTTGCAACAAGGCATCATCGTACAAGCTATCGTATTCGATGCAGGTGGGTTTTTCTGGTTGGACAAACGCCATTGCCTCGGTGAATACCAGCCAGGAAAACAGAGAAAGAAGTAAAATAAATTTCGCCTTTTTGTAAGTGTCGGCTAGACCACCCCAAACGGGAGCAGCACAGAACTCGATGAAAGGTCGGATACCAATTAGAATGCCAATTTCAAACGGACTTAGACCTAATTGCTTGAAGTAGACGGCCAACAGAGGGAAGAGACTGCCATAAGCTCCGTAGAAAAGGAAATAAAATGTCTTGCAGACTAGTAAATCCTGATTAATTCTTCCCAAGATTGGCCAACACTTGAATCTTCCAGCTCTTTTCTCTTCATTTTCTCTTTCGAGTCCTCTTTCGGGGATGTCTTCGGTGTCTACGACGAGCGTTTCGTCCTCGGGAAAATGCATCTTTATTGAGCCTGATGAATGTAGATTTCGGGACTGAAACCAAAGACACTTTCTTGGCAAAAGGGTAAGTTATCGGCGCCGGTTGGAAAGAAGTAAGCTGTAAACAAATCAATTACCACCAGACGTGACTTTCAGATCATATATACCTTACACGAGGATAATTGAAAAAAAAATGATATCGTGAAAAAAATAATTAAAACTCTGTTCATGTATGTTATGTCATTTTCATCACTTTGTTGCGCACTATGAGATCAATCACTGTTTTTATGCAGTTTCTTGGATCGACCTTGCGCTGCCTTGATCGTATTGTAGTGAAAACTGCCATTACATTAACCATTTACCTATTACTCTACACCTTCTCATGTGGTTCTTTTGCTAGAAGCATTTTACTGTGATTTCAATCGCTTAAAAAAGGGAAGTTCGAACTCAGTTGGCTATCCTGTATTGCCATATTTTTTAAATGTTTTCGTAATACACACGCGACAGTTATATACCGTAATGTCATGAAATGGTATCCTCAAACGGGCATTGTTGACATTTGAACAGTCAATGCTACTAAAAGATAATGATTGCCATCGTTTGAAGATGAGTAAAACAATCTCCCATACACCAGTGTCTAGCTTTCATTTCGCTATCAGCGTTACTTTATGTCATGTCTCTACGAGAGCAATTTGCAAATGGAAGAAGAACGTACTACTTATTTGCTAGGCTATTCTTCCGACCCTATGAATATGATTAATTAGAATGTTAAGTGAACGTTAAGTCAGATTAAGTGTAATTAGAATGCGTCACATTGATACGCCAAAAAAATATATATAATGTAATTGTTGATTTAAACGTTTCCCTTCCTTTGGCGAACGCTCGCAAAAGGAAGGTAAACGTTTTAATCAACAGTCATACTACTATTTTTCTTTGCCGCATAATCAAGGAATCCAAGAAGAACAGCTGTTTATGTTACTTAAAGTTTAACAACAAAAAATTATCATGGAAACATTAAAATTGAATCCGACAAACTTACCCCATATGTTTCTCCCCCTCTGATAATATTCGCTCAAGAAAAATCTGCTTACGCTTGACATAAATATACGTCTTTTCTACTATACATACAATATACGTACAGTCATCGAGGTGATTATAGCTTGACAACCAAAACTATTCCAAACCAAACCTGTTCTCCGCCTTTCTCAATCACGTTAATTATGGAAGAATAGTCATAAAAACGTGAATTTAATGCTTTCCCCGATATTCGAGTATTTATATTCTTCCGGTGAATTTACTGTGCCACTACAAAACACACACGAAAGCATCAGCTCAGACCTCTCTCGCAGTGTAAAGAATTTCAAGAGAGAGCGCAATCACGAAATAATCTGGCAAAAGATAAGTCGGGAAATAGAAATATGTCAGAGCGTGTTTCAGAGATTAAAGCTTCATTAGATTCAACAAGCCATCTACGCTTCAACAGACTATCACGCAAAATACTCCAATATAGTTTGTATACTGACTGAATGTGCACGGTGATCTCACAGTTCCCATAATGCATTTGGCGTAGACCGAACGACTATGTGATCATATCAGACAGTTAGGGAAGGACACGCTCTTCACGAATTAAACCGGATACTGGTGTAACCATAGCGCTGAATGGTGTTTAGCGGAGAGAATAAACGAGTCGCTGTCGACTTGACAAACAGAGAAGAGCGAGGAAGTAGTTGACAACAGCTCGAAATTTGGGGACAAAGGTTGATAAATGCCAGAATTCGCTTGCATGTGATAATCAGGTTCGAAACGCAAGAAGAAAGTGATATGACTTGAAGTAATTTGGGAGACTTATAATAAATGACTGCATGATTTTTTTCTAGACTGTAATAATGTAAAGCACATGTAAAAATATTAAAGTTTGGTCTTGTGACGTGTCCTTTTATACAAAACGTCAAATAAATAAGAAGACTTAAATACTTAGAGACTTCTTAAATTAATCTACTGTTATGCTCTTAGGCTGTTTACATAAAACTATGGTCTATGTGTGTACTTTCAGGTTGTGTGTTACCAAACGATAACTATTCAAGGACAGGCAGTTGGTTTGACCTTCCACATCCTCACGACATGCTTACAGGTACATTAAGAAATAAAGAAAAATCGACTCGTTTTAAATTTCTGTTGCTGTGTGTTTTACAAGTCATTCGCTTTGATCCTTGTTTATAAATTTATGAATTATATGTTTAGGAGTGGAACATGCTCACTGGGGGTCTATATTTTAAAGACGCACACACATTTTTGTGTGTTCACGGAGCTCCTACCTTTGCTTACCTTTGCTTTGGTTACATTTCCTTAAAGCGGCATGTCTCTAAACTCCACTTTCTTCAGCTTGAGAAAATCACATCTTGCTATTGTGTCATCTTGGTCGTATTAAAGAATAAACTCTCTGCAAAAGTTACTTGTTTATGGTCACTCGTTATTTTTGCAAGTGGCAATGAAACATCGGTAGGCCGTTTGTGTATATACTGCTTTGCTATCATTGTCTGTACACAAATACATGCAAAGAGTAACAATTAACTTAGTAACGTTTGCAGAGGTTAGAAAATGACGTCATGTGAGATATTTACAAGAAAACCAAGCACTTTTAGGTGTGGTTCAACGCGTTCACACCACAGATCTGCATATTCAGAGCAAATTTAAATCATTTCATGTGTTAGTAGTTAAATCTGGTGGTCGGATTTTTTCGCAGAACTGCTACGTGTTTGAAATGTCATATAACGCATTAAAAAGGTTTGTTTTGTCATCGTTAGGAGATTAGCAATGATTTCTGTTGCAAATAATCACGAGATTTTGTCGTTCATTGCTACATTGTGATGAGGTGTGCTGCTGACGATAGAGAGAAAAATACGTATTTTGCTTAAAAAAGAATTTTNNCAGTCTTTTTGCACCTATAGTAAGCTAAGTCACTTTCATCCTCGATGTTTTGGGATACGTTTAACATGATTTTTGGTCATTTTGTCAAACAGTTTCTTTACATCATCACCACAACTACGGTTGCCATATTTCTTCCAATCTGCAGCTGATATGGAAAGGACATAGGTTGTGATAACGTTGGGTCGTTCACATCAAATAGTAAAATCACTGACGGTAGGTAGGTCTTTACGATATATTTGTATTACACCCACTGTAGAGTCATTATAGGGCACTCCCAAGTACGTGAGTTACCGTTTCGGTATGACGTCAGACTTGCTATGTAATTTGTGTCTGTTTACCTTGCCGAGTGCAGATTAATAAAACTACTGTACCCAACAAGGAGAGAAACTTCGTAGTACTTAGTACCTGTACCAAAAATAGCATAAAAAATGGTGGTGGTGTGGTGGCTCCATGTGTAGAACAGCACCAAGCGAAACTTCACCGTTCGGAGAGTAACTGCCACCTGTCATATATTCTATATTAACAAATAAAAAATAACAATAAAAAAAAAACAGCTGGATGCTCCTCAAGCCACGATTTAACTTGATTTTTGACGGAGGCAATGCTCTACCGAAGTATCAGCGCAACAGATGCTCGAACAAGCAGACAGTTGAACAGCCCAGATTGTAGTTTGCTGTTAATGATAATTCACGACCACCACAGGATAGTACACATTTTCTTAACCGTCTTAATGAAATTTCCAATTTATCCATGGATTTATCGGACCCGTACACCAACATCCCTCATGAGGAGGGAACGAAAGCATGTAATGAAATGACGAAAGTCCACAGTGTTGATAACCATGATGAAATTTCTGAAATTATCAATTTCATCCTTAATCATAACAACTTCCCCTTCAACGGCTGACATTATTTACAAACCAAGGGTACGGCCGCCTACGCCAATATATTTATGCACCACATTGAGCAAGATATTTTAATTGCTGCCACACACAAACCCCTGTTCTATTGTAGATATATCGATGATATATTTTTCATATGGGATAAAGGTGAAGAGGCTCTTAACGACTTTGTCCTTCTGGCCAATAGTCGTCACGAATCCATTAAATTCACCATGGAGCACTCTTGTAAGCAGATTCCCTTTCTTGACATGCTCGTAATGTTGGAAGGAAAATCACTTCAAACGTCGGTCTACAGCAAGCCGACTGATAGATATCCTATTTACATTACACGTTTTCACCCTAGACATACTAAGCCATAAGCCTACATTGTCTATAGCCAACTGCTCAGGTACCGTCGTATCTGCTCACAGGATAGGTTTTTTTATCGACAAGGCTACCGAATTATTTTTTTTTCCTTGACAGAAAGTACCCATACGAACTTCTTATTTTTTACAACCACAAAATGTTTGACATACCTCGATCAAAAGTGCTTTCTTACCGGGATAAATCACCTCTTGATAGGCTACCTGTTGTGGTTACCCACCATGCACCCCTTGCTGAACCCCCTTCATAAGAGACATTTAACGATCCTGGCGTATTCTCCGCTCGGATCCTGATATTGCTAATCTGGTTATGCAACCCCATGTTGTGGCAAACAAACAACTACGGAATCTAAAATCTATTATGGTTCGCAAGTCGCTATCCCCCCCCCAAAAAAAAAAACTCGTTACTCTGTTCAATACACAATGTAATACGTCACGCTGCCTTGTTTGTAACCACCTTAACACTGAACCCACCATTCACCCCCAACCTTCAGGTCACACGCTACACCCTGGTAATTTCAACTGCGACCCAGGTAATGTTGTCTTGTGTGTCTTGTAATGCATCTTTTGTATTGCACTAAATGTCCACAGGCAACGTATGTCGGTGAATGTTCGACTAAATCAGACTGGCATTTAATAATCATAAAATTATAGCATTCGGAAAAATAATCAGGGATTCTCAGTGGCCCGGCACTTTGACCTACATAATCATAGCACATCGGACCTTAAGTGCGTCATACTTTACGTCCACTTTCGTACTGCCCAGGAGAGGAGTGTCAGTGGGGAAAAATCCATCCTCCGATTCAATACACAAAAACTGGGCTCAACATAGATTTAGCTTTCATGGGGCAGTCATGCACATTCTCTGCATTACGTACGGGCCAGTCGACTTTTTCGACTGCTCTCTTTCATTCCGTACAAGTGACGAAGAGCTGTTGAAACGCTCGAAATACTACCGGTTCTGGATGCCGCTTGTGCGTCGTTATGTATGAAATAGTTTTTTTAGGAGAATGACATGGAATTGTCACTCGCAAATACTGTTGCGTGTACTTATTACTTTCCATGTAGGCTCTATTCCCCCGAAATGTTCAATCTTATGTCAATATCATAATAATTTGGGTCAGTTTAAAATCCTTATACTAGCTGCAGGGCAAATACTTGCCAATTATCATACGTGTTTAACTTGTTGTTACAACGCTGGGACGNNACTCTGGTAAATTTAACAACCACTTCAGTTGAAATTTGCTGTATACATTTCTACATATTCATGGAGGCTATTGGTATATACTGTGTAGCATAATATTCTACAGCCCTACTGTTCAGCCCTACTGTTTAAATGCAGTGAAGATAACATGTATACCTACGGAATGTGTTCACTTCAATTTCACCTTGCTTAAGTACGCTAAAACAATAGGACAACAGGTTACTTCAGACGACTAAGGG
>VJOZ01039196.1:0-12194 GCA_009801055.1 Stichopus horrens | reverse complement strand
TAAATGGTATCGGTGCATATTAGAAACTCTCAGCTGACGGCTTTCCAATAAAAAAAATAACTTTTCTGGTTTCTTACGTAAGATACGGACACATCTTTGACACCACAACTGAAATACATTCCCGCCCGTTCTCCTGGGAAGTTAATTTCACTTTCATTTAAAAAAAAATCACTAAGTGTATCTACCCTCCGATTCTGCTCTTTCTGTGGGAATACATTGTCTTTAGTTAAATATTGGCTTTTCTTTCATTTCTTGTGGTTCACACCTGCGGCTCACCACTCACACCGCGACATTAAGTTCTGTCAATTTTAAAGGTGGAAATGCTCATTTAATTCCTTCTTATTTTTCAAACGTTTATCTCTGGGAAGGAAGCTTTGACACTTTAGCTACCATATTTAGACATAATTAACGTACTAAAATATAATATTCTTCAAATTTTATCTATTTTTGGAATTGAAAACAGTAGACAATTTGCAGACAATTCAAAATAAGTAGAAATCTAACCTTATATTACGTGAACATACAGGATATGCAAGTGTCAGAGGAGCACGTAGGCGTCCTATCATCAGCAGATCAGTGTCTGTTAGTACAAAAAAGCAGCCCTTTTTGGAAGCCTATACTTTTCCCTGAAAGAATTATAACAGTACATGAATGGCAGCTTGCTGACACTGTTCCAATTGTGCTATGGATTGACATATATACGCAAAACTTTCATTAACAAACTGTCCATTCAGTAAATGAATGACATAAATTAATTTCAACAAAACAAGTCTTTAGGATGTGAATGGTTGAACGCACTTCACCAACTTAAGATAAATTTTGATTGCGTCAGTTGCAACAAAGGACTTAGCAAAGTAAGCCCTAGAATGAAATACGCTGTATCTATACAGGTTTTCATGTGAAAGGTGCCGTAACATACTACATCGTCATTCAGTTACCGTCATCGATTACCAGGTTGGTAACGGAATAACAACAGTTAATTACATCCAGTGAACGTTACTGAGCTCAGCTTTAAAATTGTGCCTATATTTTATAAGGGTTGACCAAATCTGCTTTGCATGGGAAGTTTCATGACCATTCCTTCACAAGTTTTAGACAGAAGTGAAAAAAGGTTGTTTTTTCGGTAACGGAATGGCAAGCTAATCATGTACTTTCGTTAAGGTTGGTATGTAGAAACACTAACGCAAAAAAATCAGATTGCACTACATTGTATATACTGTTGTGAACCAATATTCTATGAACCAATATTCTAAAGCTTGAATGATATTTAGATCAACTCCAAGGTTTCATAGTGACCCCACAGTTGATTCATATTCTTTATTTCCCTCACATTTTGGGGAAAATTACTATTTCTTGCTAATAACTTTTTTAAGGTAGCATTTCTTGTATTTTGAGCTTCTGTGAGTGTGTGTTTTTTGTGTGTGTGTGTGTGCTACGTTTTTGTTAACCGCTATTTTATGTTGCACAGCGCCTAAGAGCTTTTCCATTTTCACTGGAGGCGCTTAAAAATTTGTTAATTATTATTTTTATTTCTGTAATAAACCATGTAAATGACCCAAAAATATACACCTCTGTATCATTTATGAAGTGTAACCTTTCTAACTTTAATTTGATGCCAAATGTGATGTTGTGGAGGGATTTGTAATGTTTAGGTGTCATTTCTGCTTTTGCATGGAATTGTCATTTAATGACTTAATCAGGCTTCATGTGTAACTTAAAACAGATCTAGGCTAGTTAGTATTCTACTAGTAGTAGTATTCTACTTTTTATTTTGGATTAGTCCATATGCACCGTCACAGAGCCTGACACGCTGCAGCAGTGTGGCAAGGGGCGAATCACCAATAAATCAGTCAATTGACCAAGACTAAGTTAAATTTAGTCCTATGAATCATGGACATGCGTATGTCCTACCCTGTTAATGATTTACTTATGAACCTTGTGAATGACTTAAATGCGGAACACCGTGTGTTTCAAAATGGTAGCAAAATATCAACATGCCAGGATAAATATCAGCATGTTACAATTCAACACACTATGTTAGAAACATGCATCTAATCATGTTAACATAACGTTAGTAGAGAAGAATATAAACATGTAACATTAAAATATTAACAGTGAGGCTTTTATCCAAAGAAACTCCGTACATGTATATGGTGATGATGTATTATTTTTCCTTTGAACATACTGCCATTGACTAATGGAGCGGAGTGTGTCATAATTTTAAGAGCGCTCCCAGCATTTCTTTAGTCATATGTCAATATATGCCCTAGAAAAAATATCAAAATGTTACGCTTAAATAACGACATGTCAAATAAAACAACCGTGAGCAACGGTGGATGTAGGCCTAATATTTCGGTTTTCGTGAACAAGTTGGCGATGACTGAACGTGTGCCGTCTGTTTCATAATTTAAAGGAGCTACAAACCGTGGATTTTGACAGTAACCTCAAATTTGAGATTTGTATTTTTTTGCCCTGCGTGAAATATCTTAACAAATCCATCTTTCTATGAATCTTCAAGTACGACTATTTTTTTTTTAATGAACTCTTTAAACTTACTGTGTAGGCTGACAGTGTCCCGTTTTTGGAAACTAGGGCGTTTCGGATGTGACGTCTGGAAAGTCTTGTCTAGTATTTACGTGCCATGCTTTTTTCAGCTTTTGTATGCAAATACTTTCATTGTTACGTGGACTTGTTTGCTGATCAAAGCAGAGCAAAGCTGAGCAACCAGAATGAACCTAGGCCTTTATCATATACGGTAAGAAACGAGGTTAACTACAGTAGACCTATATGAGACTGTGCACGTCTGCACGATCGTATTTCTACCTCGGAGAATGTCACCAACTAACTATAATCTCATTATACCTGTTGTTTCTCGTAGGCATTTACAGCATGAATTTGTTGTAGAGCAACATATCATTAGACGCGAGGAGAAGTCATTGCTCAAACAGTTCCAGAAACTGCAACTTGAAAAATATCATCGCCATGAAGACGAAATGCATTCTCCAAGATCCCGACATCTCATTTTACCACGTTCGGTAAGGTTTTCGGAAACTGTCCACCGTGAAGTTGTTGGTAATAGTGTGTTAGTTTGCTACTCCCCACAAACTTGAACTGCGTAATATCACGATATAGCACTGGTGGAGAAGTTCATACAAATGGTACAAGGGAATGATGGCGATTTCCTACAATAAGATGGAAATGTATCTACATAGATCAGGATTAACAAGTATTGTAGGTCATTTTCTAATCTTGACCTCAAATTATTTAGTTCAGTTTACTTTTCCACTTGTTATATTAGTAAATAATAAAGAAGATTGCAAATCTAATGCAGTTTAATGTACAAAAACGTATTCCGTATTAAACGTATTATAACGCATTGAAAACGTATTGAAGCTTTTTTTTAATCATGTGTTCAACGGGTTTTTTTACTTGTGGGGATGCATGGGGTGGCGGGGCATTGACACTTTCATCGAAAGAGTCAATCATTAGAATGATCCAGTTTGATCTGTAAGAGTTTCATAATTGTTTTACAATTAGATAGATAGATCACTTTAAGCAGGGAGACGTTACAGACGCAGCAAACAGGCACGTGAAGGGACACTTCCTGTTGTGTTTATTGCTACAAGATTGTGGTACGTCGATTGGATACAGCGTATGAACCGCTTTTAGCGACACGAACTTGGTGGAAAAGAACCATACATGTGGATGCAGAGTCGAGTGTCTAACGAACGTCTAAGGTGTAAGGTTTTCTTCCCCAAATGCGACGGAATTGTGTTGCTATTGGTTGCTTAAATCACAAATTAGTAGAAGAGAAACACCTTACCGCTCAATTTTTTCCCGTGGAGAAAAGAAGTGAAATTTTTGTAGGCGGTTGAGTACTATCTAACGAAGCGCCGAAAAAAGGCGAACAGGTTTTCTTTATAGGAAAAGCCCGAAATGTAATCATGGACATGGTGGGTGCACCCGTGTTGACGCAGACTCAACTCGTTGGATGAAAAAGATGTCCATTTTAAATAGTAAAATTCACCAATAATTCACCGTTTTTCGTTTTGTCTATCCAGAAAAAGAAATGCATAACTGTAGAAAATTGAAATATATCACCGTCCTTTTCTGCTCCACTTTCTAAATGTGAGGAACACTGCAAGATCGTACTTGCTCTCTCTCTCTCTTCACACTAGCATTAAGTTTAAAGGAAAATCCTTTCTTGCAGAGATGAGCTGATCGAACATAACATAATTTAAAAGAAACAATTATTGTGGAAATAAATTTAAGAAACAAAAATTTAAAATTTTGCTTTGTATTCTTTTTCTTTCAGTATTTGCTCTATTCAGAGACTATCCCCCGTGAAATCATTTTAATTCCTCAGTAACATTATCGTACAAATAGGAAAGCCTAGCATAAAATTTAATCGACTTATCTATTAAATACGATGGCAATATAGTCTATCTTCTCCGATGTCCGAAACAAAGTGGTTATTCGACATACGAAAGACCTAAACAAACAATGCGAAACCGACTACACTGTTACCTGAAATTTTCGTAAATTTCGTGCCTGAAAAAAAAATCGTGCGGCATATCCACATTGGTTATCACTCGGGAGCGTAGATTGCAGTGTGTCATAAAATAGATTCCCGCCTAGTCGCGAGGGTACTTTCACATGTCAGTCTAGACAACATTTCGGAGACTTTGACCCCCTAAGGGAGAAAGCTACCGTAGCTTTTGTGAGCAATCCTGTTTATGAATATTTAACACAACTGTTACGCGAGGCACTGACGTCGACTGAGGCAACTGATATACGCCTGAACAGATGTTACGTTGATTGAAGATTACAAAGTGAAAGCAAAGGACGTAAACAACGCAAATGACGACCAGGTGCAAAGGGGTTCCATTCGTTGTCACGCCATCTGTAACAAATCCCTGCTGTACCATCCATATCGCCAAAAGTAAAAACGGTTAAATGATGGTTTACTTTCACCAGCTTTTCCAAAATGCCCTTTTCTCCCTCACGGAGTATCAATAGGAAAGATTTCCACTCGAGGCGTTTAGTGCATTTGATAACGTGTGCGAAATAAATTCTTACGTCTTTGTAACGTCTCCTCTTTTTCAGGCACATTCGAGAAATTCTTCTCATCGCGTTTTGGTAAACACGCCCAAGACGTCACGTCATCTAATGCTGCCTCAGCACGTCAAACACCATCCGTCTCTCATATCTCACGCCAGCACGAAGCATTCTTCTCATCCATCTTCATCCCTCATCTCATACAACGCATCCAGTCATGCATATTCTGGTCATTCCTTAAACTCCACCTGCGACGTCAGCCTGCCGACGATCGACAGCAAGGTTAGACACGGTGTATCGCCGGAGAGCGGACACCGAAGAGCGACCGAGGACGCGCACCACCGGCACCGTGCGCGCGGAGCAATGAACGAGATAGAAAGCTTGGTGGAGTCATACATGGTGCCTCATCAGCCCGCAGGTTATGGCCATTCTATGAAAGCCAGTTCAGAGCAAAAGGACCACCGAAGATACCGCGCTCGAAAGTCAGTATACTCACCTTGTCCTGTTTTTGTTTTTGTCTTTGTTTTTTNNTGAGAGTCGATTTGTAACAGATTTATGTTACTATGACGACAACGTTCGGCAGACTTAAGAAGACTATTCTAACATTAAATTGCAAATCAGCGTTTGTAAATAATTTCAATGTACGACCATGAGTTCAACAAGAGACTTTTTCACACATCAAAACACAAATCAGTGTTTATTCCAAACGCTTTCGTCAGTAGAATACCTCATAGTGATGCAATGTATAATGTGCTCATGTCTTGCAGATTCAAAATTTGCAACAAAATCCTGTGATTGTTTTCTAAAAAACGGCAAATGCTTAGTTTCATGTTACATCGAATAAAATGTTTGGTAAATAATTCTAAAAGAAAAAACTTCTGTAGTCAAATTTCATACAACCACGATTACATTTCGAATATTAATATTACAGTTGAAAGATTTACGGAGACTTTTAATCGTACCTAACAAGAAAAGTAAGAAGCATGGCTCAATTTTTTCGTAAGAATTGTTTGTTTTGTTTTCCAGCTGTGTTGTATACTCTGCCTATTGAGTGCATCGAATGAAATTCACTAGAGAGCCAATCAATAGTTCTAGCAATCCTTCGACTGATCTTACAAAATGTACTTTGAATAATGCGTGTCTGTGATGATAAATTTTATATTTTACTTATCATTCGATAAAATCTTCTCTTTCCTTGCCTAGAGACCAAGTCTGAGACTCCCTCTCCCCCTCATCGCTGTCGTTCTCTTTATACCCCTCCCCCCTTTCGTTTTTATGGTTTAGAGCAAAAATATGTTTGGTCTACTGAAGATGAATAAAACAAACTTTTCCTCCGCTTAAATCATACAGAAATAAACATGACCATCGACGTCCTTCTCATATATTTGATTACCCTGGTAACTACTATCAAGTGGGTAACCTCCACCTTCTGAATGGTGTCGGGCCTAACTCGGGGACCTCTGTGCCGTCTAGGTTAGCAGAAGCTATCTGTCACGATAAGACACCAGAAGATGAAACAAGCCACACGGGCGATCGACAGTTAGACGGATCCTTGACTCTCAAAGATACCTCAAAAACAACGACCGTAAACGTCGATAATGATTCACCCACAGCGAACGGAAATGAGACCATCGAAAAAGAGAAGAAGACTAGTTTCCCAGAAAAGTTAGAAATAAATATCCAAATCAAGAGGAACAAACGTCAGAATGAAAAACTGGGTAATAGTCCACTTTCTTTCTTTTTTTTAACATCGGTAACTTAAAAATTTAAACCTCTTTTTCTGTTGCTATAAGATTTTACTAAATGTTACCAAATTGAAGTCTTTAATATCTTGCATACTGTAAACAAATAGGGGAAAAAAATAAAGACCCAAATGAGTTCATTTTAATTGGGTTCTTAGTACAGATGGCAAAACAAAAACATCATAGAGTAAGCATCCATAACGAAAAGGAGGACTCAAGTATAAAACAAAAAAAACAAGTATTCAGTCAGTTGTCAGATAGTAACAACATTTGATCTCCGAAATCAAGCGACTCTTTGGTCATCAGTAGTGCCTTACGAGACGTAACATGAGCAGCGTAGAATAGATAACAAGTTTTGATAACTTTTCCAGCTTGGTTGTTGTAGCTAACGTATCACATTGACAGTCCACAAAGCCATTCTACTGGCAGAAAGATGAAAAACGATCAAATAAATACTTCCATTGTCTATACTTTGCGTTATCTATATCAACCATGCCAAAAGGTATCTCGTGATAAAACTCCGCGATTATATACAGTGTATGCATTATGTTACATTATGTACATGTATTTCTCCAGACGAACACGGTTCTAATACAGGCACTCTCGAGCTGGGAGATAACATTATAATCAAAACGAATTGGGTTGTCAGATCGATCGAAAGATGCGTATATAATTTTGAAAATGGATAATTTCACTTTGGGAAAATTATCGAATTTCTTCCATTCTAGTGTGTGTGTGTGTGTCATGGGAGTAGGTTGGTTGCGTTTATTGTGTCAAAGGACCAGGGCTATAGCTACGAAAGACTGCACCGGGCCACCTGGCCCGGGGCTAGTAACACCCGCTCAAAGTTCGTGATGAGTTTGCGCCTTACCGCCACGCACAAACTGTCGTAAATATGGCGGGAGACGCCGCCCTCTGAATTAAACATTCGAAGCTTTTGCGAGTAGTTTCCCATAACACTGATTTATACAAGACATAGGGATCTCCGGGGAGCAGGTTCCTTTGCCTGGAGCCCGTACTATAACTTGTCAAACTACAATCCTGCCACCGACATTTTAACATATTTCTTGGTTCTGCCTCGCAGTAGGTCGCACATGCAACATTGACGTACACTGTTCAATATCATACAGCCTATTGGTTGTAGTATCAATTGAATGTTTGCATGGTAGACCCTTGGATTAGCACTTACTTGTCCGTGGCTACGTCTGTTTGGTGAAGGTGTTAATTCCAAATTCTTCTATATATAGGTGCCACCTTGCGCACCTCATCAAACAGTTTTCTGCGAGAAGAAATCAACTATTGTCGTCATGTTATCTCACTGGCGTCTTTTGCTCCAGCCCCAAAGAAACCACACCAGGGTGTCACTACATCATCCGCCCTTGACGGCGGGGCCGTTCACGCCGTGAGTCGTGCGAACGGTGAGAAGTCAGCAAGAAACAGTTACCATGGCATCCACAGACAAGCAGCCAATCACAATCACCCTCCTGGAACAGCTGAAACGACTGGCTGCAGGGAACTCGTGCCATTTGTCAGAAATTCCCATTCAAAGGAAGACATCCAAAAACGTTCATCGTTTGTTTCTCAGGCTACTACCAGAAGCAAAAACAAGCACCATGAACACCAAGGTATCTGTATTTTATAAATGTAGCTTGCATCCGTTGGCCACAACGGGAAACAAAAGTGGAGAATTAATGGTACCGTAAATGTATGGATGCCACACTTGAATTGTATAGGTACCATATATACAAATATACAATAATGTAGGTTCTACCATCGCACTGTAAATTCACTTGCAATAACAGAAATGCGATTAGAATGGTATCTTTGTTAGTTGTCTGCGAGTACACATTTATTGGCCTAACCAGTGTATTTTTCATTTATTTATGCTATTATTCACTTAGTTATTTCTATTTTGTTTGTTTGTTTATTATTGCGGGACCAGGGACCATTTGTTGGCGGATGTCTGTCAGTGTGTAATTTGCACTTCCAATCCCGAAGTATTAGATCAGTTCGAATCATCGAGTGCGTATGCGAACGTGTGCTACCAATTATGAACATGGTATCTTTAATTTCAGTATATATGGTATCTTTAATTAATGGTACCGTAGAATTAGCANNTCTACACCCTAACGAGTAGCACGTCATCATATGAAGTCGTGTAGTTTATATGAAAATACGTGTGGTAGAATGTGCTCTTCTATAATATGCTGTTACATAATTGTGCATAATGCGTTGTTACCTGATTCAGTGTTATGTAATGTACTGTTACGTAATTGACATTAGACAATGTAGATATAACCACCATGCTAAGTATCAGACCTTTTTTGCAAGAGAATTCAAATTAGATTAAAATTTAACTTTGCTTTTTAAATGGAGGGCAAACTTAGCATGTTAAAGATTCGAATTGGCGGCAACCCATCGTCTTTGAATGTACAAATATCGTAAATTCAATCACACTTAAATGACGTGATGATTCAGCCGATTTCATTCGTAGTGACGTTATGCAGTTGAAACTGTTGAACAACAGAGCCCTGACTGAGTGCATGGCGTGATCACAACTGATAACTAAACTAATGCATAGCATGCATAAGATCACTCTGTTCTTAAGAGATGAAGAGAAACGACGTAGGGAGGGAGGCAGTAGGCAGGCACTTTGCCTGACTTATCAAAATAGGGTGCATATGCTCCTGGCTGCGCGCTTTCCCGAACTGCTGAAGGTACTACCACTTCCTTATTTGTTTAAGAAAAAGTTCCGTGATACTCTCTCTATGGGCCTATTGGCAGGGCGTTTGAGATTATAACGTGAATGGCCCGCATCATTTTGTTAAACTTAACCACATGCTATAATGTCCCCCCCCAGCCTGTTCAACCGGTTCTGGACAGCAGACCAGGGCCCCCAGGATCTGAGAGCTCAGTATGAGCGACAGGGAAAAGGATGTTAACATTTTAGTTTCTCTTAATCCTATACGCTGAATTGATTCCACTAGTTGGACCGGCAATGCTGAAAGCAGTATTTCACACAAAGCTTGCAGGGTTTGTCTCTCCTTTAATAAGAAATAATCATGTTGTAACTTTCAAGTCAAGCGGATGTCGTACAGAATCTTCCCACTTTGTTAATAGGATCTGCTTGATGTTTCAAGTAAAACGCAAGCAAACCTTGCGTTTTTTTAAGTCCCCCATAGGACTTGCGAAACTAATAAGTAATCTGTGTCTTTTGTTATCTCAATGAACTAACTTAGCGTGTCGATTCTTCCCGCTTACAATTGAACGATTAGAGAGATCTTTACTCTTTACAACAGATGGAAATTACGTCAGTATTAAACAGTTTTACTTATAGCGCACAACACCCCTCCCCCTCCATCTCCACTTCCGTCCAGACAGACGTGACTATAAAAGTGAACACACGTGGGATTGATGCGCATTCTGGTACGTGCATCTGACATTGTGCTGTCTTGGCCCTTTTCCTCTAAAGAGAAACACTACCTTTGTTTTACAGAGAAAAAAGATATATTCTTATAGGGACTCATTGAGTTGGTCCACAAAGTCATGACTCTTTTATCACACTCACTGAGTGATTCGTGAATTGATGGTAAATGGTCAAACTAAGAGATTCTGAATGTCTGACAAGCAACTGAAGCAATGACGATATCTTAATTACAGGGAAATAGTGTTCTTGTTTTACCGAAAACAATCATATTTTTGAAACCAATGTTTGTGGATATAGAACGTTGGATTATTGAAAATGAGGAATTCTATCCCTCAGACACTCCGTACTTCAAAACAATGCGTATTCTGTTGCTCATCACATGCATAACGATTTGAGGAGGCGAAGCTCTTGCAGATGTTTATTGACGGACTGAATGGTTTAACAATGGGGAAAAAGCTATTTTCTTTGTATTCCATGTTTGTGTATTCTAAACGCACTAATCCCCCTTAAACAATCACAATCATTTATTACAAATATGTGACCAAACACTTTTTACACTAAGGCACTAACCACAGGCAACTCCTGATCATAAAATGGTTCTTCATCGCACTTTATAATTAAAAAAATACGTGGCTAATGAAACTAATTAGAGGTATTGACTTGCAATTGTTCCCTTTAAATTAGTCACAAAATAAATGATATCAACTCAATGAGCCTCTTTAAAATCACTATTTATGGTCAAAGAATGATAGATTTTTGAAAATAGGCAGGACGGTGTAGCGGGTTTATCTGTTCACGAATAGAAATCCAGTTATTTGTTGCTCAAGAATGATTTGTTCACTCAGAGCTATAACAAGTAGTGCAATAAGTACACCAAGAGTATAATAAGTTTGTGCACCCTAATTTTTTGCTGCTAAACTGGATGTACAAAATATGACAATTTTATCTCAGTCGTATGAAATAAGGAGTAATTACAAGATAGCACAAATTTTCTACATTTCGAGACGCAAATCACTGAACCATTACTCTGCTATGTAACTAATGAAATGTTTTAGTTAACCGCGTAGTACTATACAGTGTTAGGTGCGCGATGTGTGCGTCGTTCGTTCGAAGTATTGCTGTTGCTATTAAGCCCGAACGTATGGCACGTGACCCTCCATGCAGGGGACAGTTTGACGCCATTTGGTCAATTTGCGCGCTGTGTCCAGCTGTTAGGATTCCGACCTCTACTATGTGTACCGAGTATGTCAAAAGGCTGTTTTCGCAAACAAGACGGGGACGTAGAATCCAGTGCACAGTGTGCAAAATGGGACAGTCACCATAGTAACCACGCAAATATCCTCCGTCCTTGGGAAATCTACAACCGTTCTCAGACAAATTAATGTTCGTTCTTGACTGGTGTGCGCGGCCAGCAAGCACATGCTATAAGGTATGGTTCATCCTGAGCGCTCCGTTCATAAAATGCGAAACTGTTCAAATGAACGACGCATGTCCGAGTGACACATACCGTCATACTGATTAATTTCGCGTACTTTGTGTGCTTCCGTCGTGTTTGCAAAAACAGTCTTAATACCTGCATGCGCGTTAACGTATGTCTGGAAATCGAAATTGTATCAAAAGTACTCCCAGAAATGCGTACGCGTCAAAATCGACCTCCTATTCGCCCGCGTTATTTCGATACTCTGAAAAGTGCGTTTTGCTTCACAGTGTAAACATTTAGAGTGTGCAGTAGGCATATAACCCTCTAAAAGTACCGAGTGAGACAAAGATGGGCATTTCCGTAGTTGCAGACGTACATTTCAGAGACTCTGAGGGCCCAGACTTTCAATGAGGTTGAGGCTATAGGACATTTTACACTTGCATTTGGTGTGGTTATGGTAGAAGTGTGAAAACTGAAAATCTACTCCAAATCCCATTCTCTGTCTGCTTGATGGGTCACAAAAACATCCCTGTTGCGGACGTATTCA
>VJOZ01039190.1:622-12409 GCA_009801055.1 Stichopus horrens | reverse complement strand
TACATTCAACTTAGGCAAAAATGACATTGCCCTTCTCTGAATTTCAGAAGTGTATTACTTGGAATAAGAAAAAAGTCTTTCTGAATGAAACTTTTGGAAGATGTTTGTCTGACACTTCTGCCTCATTTTCATAAATATTTTCCCAGGATTTCTGTCTTTAATGCAACTGATGATATTCTGTTACTTGTTGTCAGATGAGATTACCTTTTGTGTCAGACAACAATCTTTGGCTAATGTCTCAATGTTAGTGCAAGATATTGGGATGGACAGCAATTTGTTTGTGAATGTTCTCCCCCTCCCCTTTCACAAGTAGCTAAAAACAATTCTATTGCAACACTGTATGCCCAGTCATTGCACAACCTAGAGTAGTTACTACATGTCATTATGTGAAAAACTATTAAGACCTTTAAGAAACATCAGATATATATATATATGTAGTGATCTCTTTCGCATGCTACTGTTGCGTGTATTTGAGGATTCCACATTTCGGGTAGTTGTTTTAGTAGCTAGTTTCATTAGTTCCTAAATTAGTGTAGCCATATTAGGATTGATCTTCGCTTGACGTCAACATGTAGCCTTTACCAATTGTCTGATATTTCTTGGACATTGACAGAATGATCCTGGAAATGTGTTCTAAATGTGTTGTGTTGTTGAAACAAAAGTTTGTTTTGGATTCTCAGTTGAGGTAAGTAATGAAGAAAATGTAATTCATGTATCAGTTACTCATCATGTGACATCTAAATTGTGTGCAAAGTGGGTTATTGCATCTGTCACATGTACGGCATTAACATCGTCATTTTCATCATTTGGATGATGTTTTGATTACATTCTTGGATCAATGTTAGCAATGTACCTGCAGGGCATTATGGTCACGTAGTAGTAAGTGTCCTATTTTGTAAACAGGTTTGCACATTGCAATGACATGGTAAGTTGATGTTCTGGTATAGTTTGAGGATAACATCTGAAATAGTATGTGGCATTGCATATCAATATGTAAGTCGTTAAGGTCGTTAAGAATGCCGATTGTAATCAAAGGGTTTGAGATGTCATAAACATACAGAGAGAGGTTACTGTTTTTACTAGGATGTTTTTATCACTAGACAATCATGCTTCTTTGGGTGATGAATTTTACCTCTCCCACCTGTGGTACTCATCAACAGCTGTGCAGTGTGAAATACCGTATGACACAGACTCGATGCTCCCGCTGTGTTCGCCACCCATCAGTGCAGGTAGCGTCTGTCCGATTGTCTGCAGGAGTGGTTACGAGTTAGTGAGTGGAGATATTATAATCATTTGCCAAGAAGATGGTACACTGGACGGAGAGATTCCAGTTTGCAAACGTAAGATATTGCTTTAACCTTCTCAAATCTCTTAGCATGAGGAAGTCACTGGGATTTGCCTCTTTTCTGAATAGATAGCAATTATCCATGCATGAGATGAAGCTTCCTCGCAAATCAAGATCCCTTCCTCTCACATTTAGCATGTTAATGCACACCGTTTGAGATAAAAGGAAGGATGTCATATTGGTAAGAGTCAAAGGTCATTCAGAACAACAGGAATCAATCTTTGGTTCCTTGCTAGTCTTGGTCAAGACTTGGTGAATCTTTCCCCTTTTCCTGCCCACATTCCCACAACGCCTGGTATAACTGCTACTCCCTTGTACGGCCCTTCTGTTGACTGCTCTGCTCTGAACTGTTATCCTGGAGTTGCTTCCGTTCACTAAGTCTTGGATAACTCCTTCGTCATGGCTGTGTACCTAGTGACATGAGGCATAGCCCATACATTCACTTTTCATATCCACGCCGTGTCAATCACGTGTTGTCACCGTCTAAAGCACCGTAAAGTTGGTCTGAGCTAGATACACCGTTGACATCATGTGTGGATTGTAATGTGCCACATCATAATGAATAGTCATCTTTTCATTTGTGGTCATGTGATTGGTTCCTTCCATTATTGGAAGGAAAATGGCCTGATTTCAGTAAAAATCATTAACACGCTGTGAGGAATCGAACAAGACGATGGTTGGGCAATGATCGACTCTCATATCGTAGTAGGCCGGTGCTGTATGAATGAGTCAGTAGAAAGAACTGTATGGGATGTAATAGCAGAAGAAAATACTACCATGGTCTTAACACAAGACTAGTTCCTTGCACCAGTAAAGGAACCTATACAATCAAGTTGGCGGGTGGGTGTGTGTGTGTGCATTTGTGACAGTTGCTTGGGTCTGCTTTAACTCAACAGGGGAAAGTCAGATGACAGTCAAACTTGGTACGTAGGTTTGCCATATTAAGAAGGTTTGCCCTGTTGTTGTTGGCGTAGGTCAAAGGTCATCTGGGGACACTGCGGGCAAAACTCTGTTTCTGTTACACTGGCTTGGGTGCACTCTAACTCAATTGGGGAAAGTCGGATGAAAGTCAAACTTCATATGTAGGTTCACTGTATTGAGAAGGTGTACCATATTGTTTTCGGTGGAGGTCAAAGGTCATCTAGGGGAACTGGGGCAAAGGTCTGAAAACTTTTTTAACATGATATTTCAAGTTGTAAAGTTTAGACAAAGTTTATATTGGTATATAATTGCATTATGGAAGTGGTGCCTTTAGTTGGCTTTCAAGATTTTTGGTTCCATGGTTCAAATTTGCCTTTTAAATAAATCTTCCAAAATGCCTCTTCTCCCACAGATTGTACGGTTGTAACTTGTACTTGTGTCACGTTACTACTATGTTAGTGGTTCGGTCTGGTTGTTCAAAAAATTGGTCCCATATGTATCATATGGACCATTCAGTTAGATAATGCAAAATGTTTCTTGTCTGTGTGTATTGTGTTTTACAATGTGGAAGGGTTATCACATAAGCATGTGGTAGTGAGACTGTTCCCAGTGTTCAACATTTGTGGATGCAACTTCAGGTTAGGCCATATGAGCCATAAATTATCACATTGTGGAAGGCAATAGTTTTTCAACAGATTAGATGTTACAGTGTTGAGGGTTTTCAGATTACTATTTGAATACATTTGGCTGATCAGCATTCTCATGGACAAAATGGGGCCCACACTTTTTGGGGATTTGATGAATTGTGGATAAACCTTTGTTTAGACTAAATGATTACAGTCGATTTACAATAATCTTCACGCAAGGAACCAAAGTGCATTTCTTGTTATATTGATGCATCAAGCTAAGAGGAGTGAATCTGTTAATATTGTAACGGGTCAAAATTGATCTGTTGGTGATCGGTGGTTGAGGCATCAAATGAATGTATTCTGTATTCTGTTACCAAGGTCAATAGTGCAATTTGTCAGAGTACTAAACATTACTCATTCGATGCGCAACATTTAAAATCCAATTACTTTATCTCTGTAGTTACATCGTAGAATCCGGTTGAATCTGTAAACTCAAACCTGAAATTTATTTCTTCTCTCCATTTCTATTCCCCACCCTGGTTTTTCTTTGTACATATAACTGAACATTCATGACTGTAGTTTTGCATGAACCCAACTAACTTTCCTGTCAACACTGATCACTGTCCCTCAAAATTTGTTTGCAATTTTTAGAGCTGAGGTGCCCTGTCCTGGAAGCACCTCAAAATGGTGCCATCAACCCGGAAGAATGCACAACCACTGGCGTGGCCGCAGAAGGAACTTGCACATACTCTTGTGAAAATGGCTTCCAATTGCAGGGTGCGGAGACACGTGTTTGCAGTGTTCGTGGAGAATGGCCCACGAAGGATGCAGAGCGGGAATGCAAAGGTATGTAAGTCGCGGTAGCTGCTATGTTTGGAATACTCGCCTTGTAAGGTCTTTGAAATGTATGTTTAATTAAATGAGGGACTTACTGTGAGTACATGTTACCCTGTAGTAACACTGAGTGTGTAATACCTGCATAAAAGTGTGATATACTGCCAGTGGTTTGATCTGTTTATCACTCTCTCTGTTTACAATTGAAGCAATTCTTATCAGCACACCGTACATTATTGCTAGCACAGATACAGTGATTGCTACTTCCTGGGCTATCCGTTGAGGGTAGAACTTGTTGGTCAAAGGTCTTTTGGTACCACAACGGGTCATTATCTGGAGATATTCGTTACCCTTTTCCTCCTTCAAGGAATGTACATGATATTGTCAACAGTGCATCAATGAAGTAAACACTCAGGGAGAGTGCCTGGCCCAGTGGGGTCCTTCTAAGTATAATGTTAGCCATACAGGTACCAATGAGCATTCATGGTGTGTATTATTCAGTGCTATTACAGTGCAATGTTAAAAGAAATCCTCCCTCAACAAGAAAACTTGACACAATATATGGAATTCATTACCTCTTTATTAGCTAAACATAACTATTTTACCAGAGGAAGCTTCCTTAGATGTGAAATGACGCTTTGAAAGTTGGACTTCAGCCTGAGCCCTGAAAGTGTATTATGAAGAACTGACAAATACTGCATGGTTTTCACTTTTTGCTCTCTTTGTGTTTCTGGCGAGGTCTTGCTATGCAAAAACTCTTTATTAGTTCAAAGATTATGAAAACCCCATGAAAGTCTACATTCAGTAACATATTTTTCGCACATGAAACCAGTGGGGTTGGACATAAGATTTATTTACTGCTTATACTTTGAGACACACCAAACCAAGCGAAGGTAAGCTATGTAATTATCTCAGAGGTATTTCTATCCTTTGTTTGTCGGTACCAGACCAGCATCATTTACAGAGCGGCGTCATTTAAGTCAACTAATCCTTATACCGGTGGTTCCAAACAATGCGTTGAACGGTAGATCTGTGCAACTCTCTGGTAAAACTGAGGCCACATCACCAAATAAGAGATCAGAACAGTACTGCAAGCCACAGCTTGAAATAAATATCAACAGCAACATTCAATCCAGATTTGTTCATACTACATCACAACCAATTGATTTCTAGTACCAGGCACCAGAATTCTTTGAGATGTTTCCTGGAAATTCCTGGCACAATGACTTGCCCCACAATAATGTTTGCATCTTTTTAAGAGACATGGGAAGCGATGGTGGAGATATCCTTTAAGCTTGGTGATACAAACACGCCAATCAGTTTCTGCCACCGGCATATCTTCTTAAAGGGGCTCATTGAGCTGTTTCGCAAATGTTGAATGTTTTGTCATACCTGTCAAGTATTATCCATGTAAAGATGGTCCCAACTGTTAATAAATTATGAAGAACTGATCATGAGGTTCACATTTGTAAAAACAGTGATATGGTAATCAACAATCAAAGTCACTTACAGCAAATCTGAGACCGTAAGCTATTAACCTTAAGCCACCCATGTCCACATAAAAGTACAATTTCTCGGCACCTTTCTAGTAAACGGCAGGAATAGATGCAAGAATTTTTGAGAATAATTAGATGTATTGGCAGGCAGTGATTTCCTTTAAACTTGATCACAAAATCAACTTTATCGATCAAACTCAATCAAATGACAAAGATGTAAGTGAAGATGAAACATTTACTCACCCATTGAAGTGATTATGATCATGTATGATGGTTCAAGAGTAGGGTGTGTGACAAGGGGTCAACAGAGGTTCAAACTAGGTTGACCATTTCCTTGGTAAAAGACATGGTCCTTTACAGTCCCCCATTAATAGTCATTCAGGCAGTACAAATGTGTTGTCTCTCACCGTTATCACTGAGCAATGATCAATGTTAGTGACACGATAGTTTGTAAAGTGGATCATGCCAGCGTGTATTTGGATGACACTAGTGCGTTTTATGATCCTGATATTGTGTATCAGGATTCTTCTGGTGTGTATTTAGATAATGCTAGTATGTATTAGGATGATACTCATGTGTATTTGGATCTTACTAGTGTGTATTAGGATCATACAGCTGTGTCTTTAGATCATACTACTGTGCATTTAGATCATGCTAGTGTGTGTTAGGATGTACTACTGTGTATTAAGATCTCACTACAGTATGTTTTAGGTAACACTTGTGTGTGTTAGGATCATGCAACTGTGCATTTGGATCTTGCTTCTGTGTGTTAAGATCATACTATTGTGTTTTAGGATCATACTACTGTGTACAAGTGTTATACTTCTGTGTATTTGGATCTTATTACTCTGTATTAAGATCACATTACAGATTATATTTAGATAATGCTAGTGTGTATTAGGATCATACTACCATTTCTTTAGATCTTACTAGTATGTATGAGATCTTACTAGTATGTATGAGGACCATACTACTGTGTATATTATATTTCATACTGCTGTGTACTTGGATCTAACTTGTGTTTGTTTAGATCATACTCATGTTTATTTGAAGTATTAGTTCAAAGGTCATGAATGGGCTATTTGAGGTTGCTGCATGAACATACGTTTATGTTGCAAGTTGTGTGAATTTTGTTGATGCGTGGATGGCTGATCACCATTCAAATTTGTTTAAATACGGTTATTTCTGAAATTGTCAGGTATTTATGTTGTGATGTCTAGGTGTACAATGTCACGCAGAGACACTGAGGCTTTTGCTACCGGTAGCACTCTTAGTCACTAATAAATGCACTGATAGTGCTTTAGTTACTAACAGCTGCATTGGTGAGTGCTCTAGTTACTAGTAACTGCACTGGTAGTACTCTTGTTTAAAACTAATAAAGGCACTGGTAGTGCTTTACTTACTAGTCACTGTACTTGAAGTGCTCTTATTTACTAGTAATTGCTCTTGTAGCACTTTAAGTTACTAGTAACTTCGCTGGTAGTATTCCAGTTACGAGAAACTGCACTGTTGGTTCTGTTGTTGTGAGGTGTTACACCACTGGTGGTGCTCTTGTAATGGTGTGAACTACTGCATTGGTGGTGCTCTTGTCGCAGTATGAGTTACTGAATCGATGGTGCTCTCTATATGGTGTGAACTACTTTGAATTGGTGTAGTTATTTAAAGATCCCAAGAATGTAGTCCTAAGATTGTACACTCCAGTTTGGACCTTTGGACTTTGGATATGTGCTCTGAAGGTGTATTATTGCCTATGTTCACCACTGAACAAGGTCAGCTACATGCCATTAAATCCCCTGTGGAGTGAGATCTATTAAAACCCACTAGCCAATAGCAAATCATACACTTACTGATGTTAAATAATAAAATGCTACTAATATGGTTGCTATCTTCTTAAGTGTACATGTTTTATTTTTTTTGGTCTTGTTCTTTGAAGATATCAATGGCCCAAGCTTTAATGGCACTTGCCCTTCAAATATGGTAGTGGTAGCCGGCAGTGGAGAAGAAACCGCCGTAGCAAGGTGGCAAACCCCTACCGTTCATGATGAAGCCGGTCACGTTGTGAATGTAACGTCTACCTTGGAGTCTGGCTCGGTCCTTGGAGAGGGTGTTCATTCTGTTATCATACATGCTTTTGATGACTCTGGTAACAGAATGTCCTGTTTTTTTGTCATAGAAGTTAGAGGTGAGAGAAGTTCAAAGTCCATGAATCCATTGATGTTTGATATTGCTCCCAAGTTGTGTATACATGATAGCTACATGAGACTGTTTTGTGTCATCATCTCCCATTTCAAGTAAATGTGACATGAGAAATGCATTTTAGAGTATTGACTGAATTATTAAAAGTATTTAGAGTAGCCTCAAATACCTCAAAGTTCATCAGTTATTATTCATTTTACATACAAATTTCTGTTTTTCAATTGCACTATGAATAAACATAAGCCAAATATGCAAATTTGGCATGTCGAGGGAAGGACTCACATGATATGCCTCGTGTGGTCTTTTGTTCACATAGCCTTTGTTTCAAGGACAATTTATTTTCAGGTATTTTGTGGAATTATTCATATCTGAAGAATGTGGCTGACTGCTTGTAAATATCTGTCTGAGTTTAGTTGCCAAATTTTGATCAACAAATCGATAATGAGTGAACATATTTATCATGTTTATGCTTGTACATAGTTATCCGTTGTCCCATCCATCCGGTCCCCGGCAATGCTCTGTCAAATAACTGCAGCCGTTTAGTGAATTCCACTTGTACCTTCAATTGCCAAGATGGATACAGACTGACAGGCTCCCAGACGCGGACTTGCATGTGGAATGGTTCTTCTGATGAAGGACAGTGGTCTGGGGAAGAACCCAACTGTGAAGGTAAGTTATAGGATCTGTCATTCTGAGTTCTTTAGTGATGAATTTTCACTAGTAGGTTAGTGGTTGCTGGCCAAAAAATTCCAAGCAAATTTGTTGAGAAATTGATGAACCTGAAGACATCACATGGTAGAATCAGGTATGTTGTTTTGATTAGATTTGATTAGTTGCTTTGAAATTTGTTACCAAAGACAAAATGAATCAGTGCAACAGGGAAGACATGTTCATGTGTATGTATGCAGGTGTTATGTGTATTTACGTGATGTGTTGGCTCGTAAACACCATTGCTTTAGACCCTAAAGTAGTTGCTTGAACTTCATACTTGGTACATATTGAGACCTTTACAAAGAAGAAGATACCATTTCTATTTTTTGTTTGATGTCAGTAGAATTTTGAAGTCCATGTAGATAACAGGGTAGCAGTAAATAAGCATATGATATTTTTTGCTGAGTATTGCTTCTGACATGTTAAGGTAAACATAACTTGCAGGTCATGTAGAGGTACCTTTATGTGTAGATTTGGTGACCAAAGAAGTAAATGTTGGCATTGATCAATCTTTTATATATAGTCACATGTCAGTCATTGCTTTATGAACTTTGTGTTTGTGGTCATTTGGTCAGCTTTTATGGGACTGTTGAAATTTGGCATCCAAAGTGTGTTTCTGTATAGGTTGGAGATCAAGAGTCATTTGAATCACTTGCTATCAGATTTTGGGAGACTCGCAGCCAAAATTTTATGTCACATGGCTAATCACATGACACTTCATTTACCTTACCTTGAGCTCATTTGGTTAGTATTCTAAAATTTGTGATATGTAAACAGTTTTGTACTCTCTCAAGTTTTTGTCATCTCGCTCTCGCGGTGGATTTTCTGTGTAGGGATAAAGGTTTGAAGGTGTACCCAAGACCCCAGAATTTTCTTAACCCTTAAACGGAACTCCTCCGTTAATTCTTTTAAATGACAGTATTTTTAAAAGTTAATGAGCCATCACTACCGTCATCCTTCAGCCATAACATGCCCACCCTTTGAAGTGACAGAAGGCCTCCATGTGAGAGGATGCAACTTCAACGTGGATGCGATCCCGTATGGAAGCACGTGTTCGCTCTTCTGCGAGGAAGGGTACTCACAGGTGATAGATGATGTACAGATGAAGTGCTCTGCCAATGGTACTTGGGAAGGAGAATCCGTGACATGTACTCGTAAGTGACAACGTGAGAGACTGTCAAATAGAGCGCATATTACTGCTGAATGCTATGATGTTTCAAGCAAAAAGAAACTAAGCTTACATGGGAACACTATAATTGCAAACAATTTATTTTACTTTGGTTTATGGTGAAATTTTTTTTTTCCTGTAGTTTCTTCTTGTCTGTAAATGTTATGAAACATATTATTGTTATTTGGTGAATGTTTACCTTTGTTTATTTCAATTCCCCTTCAGGTCTCAGAATAAAGTGACTCTGAGTTTTTTGACATTCGTGAAACTTGTTGTTGAAGTTGCCTATGAAGCTTTGATCTTTACCTCAAAGTTCAACTAACCCCAATGAAAGAAATCTGGTCGGTTTGTCAGGTCACAATTCACAGTTAAGATTAAATGCTGCCAGCCACATTTTAAAATCTTATTTGAAAATTTGATTTAATTTACTTCTTAAGATTACATTGTGCTGCCTTTCAGCTATATTTTGTGACGCCCTGGCTTTGAAACCACACAGCTCTGTGAATCCAGAGAGTTGTGTGAATGGATCCAAACCTGGAGAAGTCTGCAGCTATTCATGTGACAGCGGATTTGATCTCATTGGCCCTGCAAATAGAACATGCTCCCCCCATGGCTCCTGGGATTACGATGATCAAGCACCAACTTGCAAAGGTAAAAACTACCGGCATTCGATTGATTTTTTTTTTGCTCATTTATTTGCTCAAATGATCCTGTAACACTCAAGAGAAAAATATTTGGCCATTGGATGGACACGGAGAGTATTTTGGTCCATTTTGTGATATAAACATGTTAGTAGCATTTAATGATTTGCTTACACAGTAGAAGCAAACCCATTAACTGAATCTTCTGCAATGGTTAAAGACTTAAAACTCTTACTGTTTAAATTAAAAGTAAAGAATCCCTTGCCTGCTGTATACTTATAGTAATAAAGTAAAAGGTTGTGGTGAGTAACATAGTGTGGTAAAGGAGTCATGATTTCCACACTACACAACTTCCAGATGCAGGTAGCTTTGTACCTATCGTCTGTTCATGTCTAATCTAGTTACCAGATAGCAGACACACAGTCCTTACTAGCTATCCATTTTTTTTTTATTCCTTTTATTCCTTGTCAAAGCAGGGCAGGAATCTATGGATGGTGATGACATTGTGTTATGTGCTGTGTGCAAGAGCTTTCTTGATTTTGGTGGAGGTCAAATTTCATTTGGTGTCAACAGAGACCAAATTTCATTTGGTGTCAACAGGGGTCAAATTGTGAAAACTTGATAAACATGATATCTCAAATGGGAAGTTTGAACAAATGTCATATTTTGCATGTAGGTGTACCATCCCATTAAGCACAAGGACTCTGTTGTCTTTGGTGGATGTCAAGTTTCATTTGGGGTCAATATGGGTCAAATTGTAAAAATATTTGCAAATATGAAATTTCAAGAAGTGAAGCTTCTATAATTGTCACATATTGTATGTAGATGTAGGACAATGAGTTGAAGGATCCTATCAATTTTGGTGGGGGTCAAAGGTCATATGAGGTCAACAGGGTTTAAACTAAACTGCAAAATTTGTCAAATTCAGAAAAAAATTCTCATAACCAAATCATGGATACCCACAATACATTTGTGCATTCTGCTTTTGTAGGAATTCCACGTATTCCCTATGGATGTATGTGCAAGTAATGATATAGGCTAGTTTCAACTCCATTTGGGTTGGGTCAAAAGTTATTTGTATACAAGTTTGATAACAATAACCACCCTGTTTTATAATGAAGCATTTAAGCTTCAGCAACACTTCAGACGACAATTAATAGAGTTTTCAACACAGGACAAAAATAATGATTGCAAGTCTTAGATTTGTTGCTCTACAGTGTGTAGGCAAGGCTTGTCCTGTTTATGTCTATGTTAGGCAATAGGAAAAGTCCCAAACGATTGTCAAGAAAAATATTATGTAGGAAAAAAACCTTCCACTGACAATGTATGAATAGATTACAGATTGCTAGTTTAAGGTCTTTTACACATGCCAGGAAACTTGAGAGCAGCTTCCTTTATTATTTGCTTAACCACAAATTCTACATGCACACAGAATCAAGAAAGTAATGAACCTGTACTGTATCCTAACTATGTGGAATTAACGCTAGCCTAGGTCTAACAGTTTCTAAGTTTTGTAGGCATTGCACGCTGATGGATAACCTGAATTTGGTAGTACTATGACCCACTTCCCAAACAAAGTATGCACACATTTAGCTGTTTGTAAAAAGTAAATAACTTATTGCACAGCTCATCAGTTATGACAATCCCCTAGCTAGGCTAACATACACCATTGAAAGCCAATACTTTAGCTGGAAGTATTTTTCCACAATAAAGTCTTGGCCAAACACTGGAGGGTCAGGTGCTTTGGAAATGTACTAATCTTATAGTGAGTATTATGAGTTTGCGGTCCCTAATTTTTTTATGATTAATCAGATGTTCAAAACACGGTAGTATTAGCTCAGCTGCA
>VJOZ01039185.1:0-22410 GCA_009801055.1 Stichopus horrens | reverse complement strand
AAATAAAGATTATTTGGGTTAAAGGCTTATTAATGTGGTGTTTCAAGACCAGTAACTGCAGTTGATCTCATACTTGTCATGTGAATAATTCATGCTTGTTACAATGTAACCATGTGGCAAGGAATCACAAAGCCTTTTGGCTTTCTGGTTTGAAATATATTACAGCTGAACCTCAGTTTTTATTTTTGGTTCTCAAATTTCCTTACCATCTACAAGAGTGTCATTTTTGCGTGTTTTACCTTAATAGTATAAGGTATAAGTATAGCGTAAAAGGGGTGCTTCATGCGGGGAGCTGTATGTTGGTTGGATGGATGATCAGAGAAATTATTAAGGTGAGAAGAGCTAGTGAAGTAAAGCGGGTAACAAGTTAAGACTGTATTGCATGTAATGGTCCTAAATGGCCAAATAGCCCTTAGCAGGGGCTATGCCTATGGTAGATTAGATCTGAGGGCCTAATCTACGATAGAAGATTTCAACTACAGGAGTACACAGTACTCTGACTTTATAAATTTTAAAACAGGTGTGGTCTCTAATGGTTAAACTTTGTAGTTGAGTTCATGCTCAAATTCTTTTTTGTTTTTTAATAGGAGGATCGGTAGCTAAGAGGAAAACTAAGCATACAAGGAAGCCATACTCATGCAAAAGTCATAGGTATAGAAACTGGCTTAATCACCAAAATCTTCTGTAGGTTGGCAGAAAATACAGTGTATAATTCAGATAGTTCTTAATTCTATGGAAAAATTTATATGAAATTACCTTAAATTTGTCTTTTAAGAGCATTTAGTTGGCTGGAATTCATTTTGGACATAAAGCCATTTCCTATTTGCAGGATTTGTTTTTGCCTTTTGGCTTATTTGGGCAAAGACCTGCACAGAAAAGAAAATGCCAAATCTTTCTTACAACTACCTCTGATCCTCAGAATCTTTCAGAATGCAAATTTGTCAGTCATAAATTGTTGGCTATCCTGATTGATTTTTGTGATCATGCATACATTCAGTCTGCAAGCATTGAAATCCGAAGAATAATACAAACGAACTTCACTTGTCTTTAATCAGTTTGGGGGGACCATGAAAGGTTTGGAAGTAATCTCTGGCAGGCTTGATAGATGACTTGCTCTCATGTCATCACCGAGAGACACCGACTGCCTCTTCCTTCTCACCCTCACAGGACAACAATATCAGAGACTGTGTTATTAGATAGCCAGGCACTAAATATTTAGAAAAGAAAACATCAATAACAAGACGAGGACATGAAGGCCGGAAAAGCTTTTTTCGATGAAGGTAGAAAAGTTGCAGAAAGAGATAAGGATGTGTGATGTTTGGTGAAGTAGTAAACACTTCTAACCAGGGATATTAGTAAGCAGGGATGGGGTTGCGATACCCAAGGATGGAGAGATGTGATTACGAAATTAGGCCGAGGGGATGAGATTATGACATTATGGAAAGAGATGAAGATAGAAGTAAGGAGGGATGAAGTAGCCGTCATTATAGAGACATAAGCAGTCATTGTCTAGGAGGGATGATAATGCAATACGAAAAGACAACGTGAGGAATTGGAACAGCATTAGCAATGGATAATGAGGATGCAGTAAATGTTGTGGAAAACACTATCCTGTACCTGGAGGTCATTCGATTAAAACAAAGGAAACAAAAAACAAAACGTAAAAAAAAAAGGAGGAGACTGCATTGCCATGGCAGTTGTAGAAAGTTACTATGGCATTTTACTTTCTTGAATTTCTGAAATTACATAATACCGATGATTTTTTTTTTTTNNTTTCTTGGCAATATAACCAAATGTTATTTGATTTTTTTTTTTTTAAATGCATGACGATGCTATCGTGAAAGTACATGAAAGTACTCTCCTTTTGTGTTTGTCTCAAAGAAAAAAAAATGATTACATTGATGTTGCTTTCAATTTTTCGTTACATTCGTACCTTTGATGGTGACAGTTTTTCTCAGTGTCCATCCAAGTTGTTTTATCAATTAAACTGATACCAACTGAAGTGAACATGAAGCATGCAGTGCAATCAAACATTTTAATAAAACTAATCTTAGGTCTTGAAACAGAAATTATTGTTGGAACAAAATGATAATGGACATCAGTAAAGAAGAGGTTTTCTTTGTGACCACAGCTCGTCTAGCTATAGGGCCATGTCGTTGTTTACACCTCTAGATTAAGTTCTAACTAAGCATGTTGAGCATCCAACCCAGCATGTTGGGGCTACAGAAAAATATGTGATATTAGATTTCTGTAACTATTGAGTGTTCTCCATGGTGGGTTTTGAGGGTGGAACCCTGTAAATGTAACAACCCCCACAAAAAGCTCTGCTAGTGGGCTGAAAATTAGTTGACAATAGGCATGCTTTCAAATAAAGCAAGAAATAATGATCTCTAATTCCAACCATTTTGCATTATCTAGCATCACAATTATCAAAAAATTTTGAAGGTCAAGGTGAAGCCTTTCCCCTCTAAACCTGGTGACTACAGTAGAAAGTCCTGTCTTCTATGATTGGGACCTTTGTATTACTAAGCCCTATTGCCAGTCACTTACACCAACAATACCCATGTTGGTGGCCAGACTGAAGACAAAATTAATCCTAAACCTTCAACTGGTGAACTGTCTAAACCTATCATGGTTGTTGGAGTGAGACTAAGAGTTGGTACAATAATGGAACCACTGCATGCAATGGAGTCATCAGGACTTGACTGTACTGGGAGCATGGGATTATGACAGTCAAGTCCTGTCTGATGTAATTACCTAGTTAAATCAGGCGTATTTCAGTAAAGCCAACAGAGATGAAAGTTTTGTGTTGTGTGTGAGGGTTCAGTTGTTCAGCATTTAATACTGCACAATGCTGTGAGTGTGAGATGGTGATTTCAGCAGGTGGGAAGTCTCTGTTAAACCCATTTCACCTATTGTGTTGCAGCCAGTATCCAAAGCCAATTCTAGTCACTTTTTTATTCTTTTATTATTCAGGGTGGGTATTGTCAACCAGGGATGCATTCATTCACCCCTAATTGAAGAATGTTATTGTTCCAGTGGATAAATGAAACCCTGACTCCTCTTCAGGCACTATACAAGGGCAGCTTTCTCTTGACTGTGTTCTTACTAGTGTGATGGCACCAGTCTAAGTTAGAGATGCCTTAGACAGTATAGTGTCAAGTGAACCTTCTGAATAATATTTTAATATTGTATTAGAGTATGCAACTGGTTGTACTAAGTATGATTGCAGCATTGGTACTTGGCAAGCTGGCATATGAAAAAAAAAAAAAAGGAACGTTACTTGGACTGCTGGTTTCCACTTTTGCATCGTATTCAATCTGTATCAAGAAAATAAGGAAAACAATCAAGATCCTCCACATTTGAGATTAGCACCATGATCTGGCAAAGTGTTGGAACATGGTTCTGATTTAACAGACGATGAGCCTAGATAACGATTTGACCCACTGGCCTACCCCCATAGAAAGCAAGAAAATAAACATCAAACATGACCACCTGACACACCTATTAGGGCAAACACAGAAGTAAACTTAAATGCAATATTAGCGTACATAATCTAAGGCCTATGCATGTGCTGATTGATGCTGTAATTGTACCAACACAAAGACTGAAAATGCAGACAAAGTTTGGAAAAGGAGGCATACATGAACATGAGAGTAATGTAAATTCTTCTTTGGTAGGATCCAACAGGAACTGTCTTAGATTGCTTCGTCCACTGTGGAAGCAACATAGAACTAACAGATTAAATGCTGTACTGGTTGGGAACATAACAATGAACTTCAGTGGGTCACCTGATCGTGGTTGTGCATTTCGTGGCACGCTGATAGGTCAACTGAAACAGTGCTCTTTACTCGAATTGAGATTCATACGAGGTGATATTACTCTGATGATCTGACAGAAATTTTGTGAGCAAATTTTAGAAATTTTGAGTAAGTTTCAGTGAGATGGCTTTTTCTTGTCCGAGAGTAATTAAGGGTTTTTGCATCTGAACTGACCTTACAAAATAAAAGTGATTTGAAATTGACTGAATTTGACCCGATGTGGCCTGATATGAAGTTATAACCACGTGCCTTCTCGACACTAGTGTGGTTGCTTATATTCGAGAAATAACTCCCCTTCGAAGCCTGACGTATTCAGTTAATGTCATGTGATATATCATAAAATTATTACGTTCAGTCAAATTATCAAATGTGTAATGAAAGGATATAATACTTTCAGATGCAGCCGTTAAAGTAAGGAAGTCCCAACTATCTCCATGTGAGACCAACCACAAATGTCTAGTGTTATTCTAGTTGATCAATGCTAAGCAAGGTTTAAAATAAATATTACATCAGGATCTGGTAATTGCCTTTGAAATGGTTTTGCATAATCCAATTTTCTAATCATTGGCAATTTCATATGCTTCCAAACAGGGTTACATTAAGAACTTTGCCTTTCAATCCCACATGCAGGCCACACATAATTGTCATTTAAGTCCTCACCCACCATCGCAAATGTTTGTGGTGTTCAGGGAAATTCCCTCACTTCTCTGTTATCTCTCTGGTTTCGGTCCTTTGAAGAAGAATGAATATATTAATCATGTCATTGACGTTTAGAGAGATAAACATTTATGCAAGGATAGGTACTGTAACCCTATGGATTTAGATTATTACTTTACTCAGTCTTCTGATATGTCCAGATCGATAAGTTAATCAGGATAAACTCGTTACACTGTCGAGTAGTGTGATACCTAAGTTAATATTAAACAGCATTTCCTTAACTTGGTTATGTATCAGTGACCTCAGCATGCAGGAGTGTCCCATGATGGAATTTAATCATATGTATTGCAGTTGCTCCTTGAAGGAACAACTAACATAATTGCCTTCTTGAAAGTAAATTTGCCCCTCCAAATGTGTGGTAAATGCAACTTTAAAGTTAAATTTCTAGATTTCTGAACAGTACATACACTCTTGTATTCAACTTTTTGCTGTTTACAATGGAGATGTGTTGTCAGCATTCACTGTTTAAATTTACTGGAAAACCTTTCCACAGAATTAATGATTGTCCCATTAAAAGTTTTTGGCATTTTGGATGCTGTAACTGCCCCCTTGAACTTCTTCTTTGTGGTATTTTAATCAGTCCCATTAGTGTAGTAGAAGTATGAAGAAGTGATGGTATTTTAGTTGGAGATAGACCAGAGCTGTCAAACTCCAGAACTGTGAATGTTGATGTTGGAAAGCAAACGTTGTAGTCAGACTCATCCACATTCCAAACATAAACCATTCTTGCAGCTGTCTTTCCCATACCATGTATAGCCATGTTGGCTTCCCCCTCCTCCATACCAACTTTATTAAATGCTTCATTTAAGATCTGACAGTCCATGCATACAGTATGTCAATTCTTAAAGGATCAACTTGAGTTTCAGAAATCATATTTAGCTCAATAGTGCAGTGCATCTCTCTATGTTTGTTTGACAAATCTTTTCATTGCCATTATGGTTATTACCATTGGCAATCCGTCTTCATTCTAGGTAGTACCCTTACCTCTCGTCTGTAATTACAGTCTTGTATTCTATGACATCTCATCTCTTTTAAGGGGGTACGTTGCCTTCGTTGCTGTCACGTTTTACATGTATCGAGTATGGGACTCGGCTGCCATGAAGATGGTGTATCATATTTCCTCATCCCCCCTCTTCAGTGCAAAAATCTGTCTTTTCAAAACACAAGATTGGATCTTTGAGTACCCTGCATTTGTATTGTTTGGCCTTTACCTTTGTTTACAAGTATTTGTGCTTTCTGTGGGTGTCTTTTGTATGCATGCAGTTTCTTACATTTATCTGGAAAGAGTCCTGCTAGTATAGGCTTGATTTTATACTCAACTCTTCTGCAGAATCGCGACTCCTTGCTAGGAGTCGTGACTAACTCCACAGTCCTTGGAGCCATGACTCCTGTGGATCTTTTTAAACTATATAAAAACATACATGAAGATCATTTTTGTGTGCTTGGCAGATTGAAGTTTTTTGAAGTTTGAAGTTTTTTGCCAGTTTAATAAATCATCTAGTGTTAAGAATCTGGTATGGCTTTTTTGTGGTCTTGTTGACAATTAGGCGGAGTCTATACCTGACAACTACGGTTATTTCGCGATACACCTAATTCAAACCCACCAACAGAGTTTGGGTCCCTACATTGTCTATACAGTAATTCATGCTCAAAATATAATGTTATATAAGTATAGGTGGCAGTTGTAACATCGTTGACACCAGTACCAAGAAGAAGTTGTGAATAGATTCAGAGTCGCGAGTATGAAGGCTGTGAGCACTTGATACCAAAAATATCACAGTCACCAAAGCCTAACTGATAGCTTTGCTTGAATTTGTTAAATCTGGTTTTTACCTATAATAACTGAAATCTTTTCAAGAGACAGGTATAGTTACTGCATTCTTCCAGTGTACTCTCTTAATGAGCAAAAAACCACCCATCCGTGAAAGACTGTAATTAAAAAGTGTCTAAACTAGCAAAGATTTTGAATGTTTTGTCATTTGAAAGACAAGGAATGTTTAAGATCAAATCTTCCTCACCTGCATTTCATTTCTAGGGGGAAAATTTCAAAACCAGAAAATGTTTGTCCTGTTGATAAATTTATTAATACACCCCATGCGTGTGATGTCACAGTGATACANNCCCCCTTGAGGCCAGTCTACTAAATGTGACGCATGTACTTTGCATCTGTACAATTTCACCTAGTGTTGTTTGTTTTTCCTCAGGGAGGGTGCCCTTTCCTTGTTATATGATGTCATTCCAAGGGATCTGTCAGTTAGAGCTTTGAATGACCAGACTTGTTTTACTCACACATATCACTGGATGAATGTTTACCAATCATATGGAGATAGACTGTGTAGAAAAATACAGAAGTACTTTGTTTCACAACTATTTATCCCTCCTCAATGCAAAACAATGCATTCTCAACAATGCAACATGGTAAAACCATTTCCTGGTGTCTCTGTTGTGTAAATAAGTGTTGTGGATAATGCTTTCTAGCATATTGCTGCAGGGTTTGAATTGTGAAAGTCAGAACTTCTGGTTGTCTTACAGTATTACAGAAATTCAGATTGGAAAATAAGTCACCACGGAACAGGCAATTGTAACTTGTGCATAACTTTTAGAATGTTGACATCAGTTTGTGTTGAATGGAAGCTTTGCACATGGCTTCTAGTTTTACTGCATGCTCTGCTGACAAGTCATGGTACCAACATGAAGTTGCTGTAGCTTATGATTTTTTCCCAGAACTTGATTTAGGGTAAACATCAGAAGTTAGTGAACTATGTCTTAGTTGCTTAATGTAGGTAAAGGTCACAATGTCACAAAAGCTCCAGAAGGTTCAATATCTCTCTGGTGGATCGTTGGATCATTCTTTACAGTCCCAAAATAAACTGTCTGAGGGCTCTTTGTAATCATGTAATGGAGTATCAAAAATATGCTCTTGTCCTTAAAAGCCCTTGTGGTATTCATAATGCCGTTGAACTTGTGTGTGATATTACAAACAAAATATACAGCACTTTTGTATCTATAGGTGTTTTGAACTGCGTTGTTTTCGTATATGGTAGACCCTACTCTTTTGTGTTTGATTTGACTCGCTTTTATAGAGGTATGTGATGAATGTGGATGATAAAGGGTGTGAAGATACTCATGATCACATTCTTTCTTAGGACTCTGTGTAATGTAAAGAAAGGGTAATGTTCAAGGACTACTCCTGTGGCATTTGTAAATAATTGAACCGATGTGACAAATTTTAACATAATTTGCAGTATGTGGGCCTACTGCAGTACAGTGGATGTTTTGATTATTCATTTTTCATACAGTACAATAGTACACTTGCATTTGATTTTTACTTACTTTTGTAGAAGTACTGTATGCAATGAACATGGATGAAAACTATGACAGTTACCTGGACAAACAAAAGGACTTAAATGCTCAGCACTTTGAGTAATGTCATAGATGTTTATTCCTTTTCCAGTGAAAACTTACCTTGACATGAAGATTGAAGAAAGTAAATCAAAGTTGTACTGTCAGTGACAGATTCTTTTAGCAACATGGGAGGGTTATGGTAGCAAAGTAAATTATGACCATACTGTATGAAAATGATTGGTAGGGGATTAGAAGCTATATTGACAAGCTGTGATGTAGAAAGTGCCATGTTCGTGAGAGTCAGCAAACCAAGTGCAAGATCTTGGACAGACCTCATGTCTACACACCACTCCCCTTTTTAGTGTTGGGCTACGGGGTTACAGTTGACAGCATACTGCACATTCAATGCTTTTTGAGCAATATTCTTATGGTGAACGAGGTGTCACGTTATCACCAAAACTGAGTTTCAAGGATACAATACCAAAGTGTTCCAACAGTTTTTGCCTAAGATTGTAGCAGGCATTCTCTGTTGGTTGATAGAACTTCCTCTCTTTCCTGACCATCAGTATTTACAACTTGATTCTCAGAGAGACTGCTACTTCTATTGGTTAGGTTTTGTAGAAAGAGTGTACATCCAAGACCATAGAGACAATTCTTTTTATTTCAAGGAAGCAAAAGTTTGCTCATTGGTATCAAATTATAGCATGGTATATAAGTTACTGGTGAAGCGTCAGACACTGAGTTGCCTATATAGTGCTGAGGGCAGCAGTATCAGTTAACAAGGGATATAAATATTCCATAGTTTCAAAAGATAAACACAGTTTATTTGTTCAAACTTACAGGAACAAATATGTTGATCAGTGCCATAGTATGTCACATATGAATAACCTTGATGGTGTTCTCAGAGCCATGTCATAAAGTTGTTCTTTCTGTAATATATATTGTAATATACATGGCAACTATCATGTCAGAGGGTTCATAGGTGAGTGATAAAGAAAAACAGAAATGATGTCACTGTGAAGTTCCACCGAGAGTACCACACCAGTTGCAAGCAACAAACTTATGTTCCAGTGAACAGTCAAGTTGTTGAAACCATTCACAAGTGATAATTGAGAAGGTGCAGAAGAGGGGGACAGTGTCATGGTGATGGAGAGCCAAAGGAGTATGTTCACATCATTATGTCTGCTATTCCTTAAATTAGTGTTGTGTTACACCTACAGTCTGTCCTGTTAATAATTTACTGGGATGAGTTACTGTTCCTCACCCATCTAAGCACAACAATCACACTCTCATTTTCCATGCCTGTAGTTCGTGTAACTGATAAAAGTGTATCAAATTTCAGTGCACTGAAGTAATTTTCTAGCAAGTGGATCAGGACTTTGACAAAAGATTTGTCCCAATTTTCCTCTCCTCAGTCAGCATTTTCTTTACACTGTATGCAAATTTGTACTGTACATTCTAGTATGTGTTCCAGATACTTTACCATCAATGCCACCCAAGACACTTCATGGTTGTTGCGGCTTGTTGCCACAACAAAATTTATTGACTAACAATTGTATGCTCTATGCTTCAGGTGGCAGGTAAACAGGATTGCATATTTCCTGCTTGAAGGTGCTTATGATGTCTTGTTTTTCCCTTTCGCCAGATTGAGTGGTGCTTCCCCTTTCCTGGGAGATGACCAGCAAGAAACATTTGCCAACATCACTGCCGTAAACTACGAGTTTGATGAACAGTACTTTGGAAACACGAGTGATCTTGCTAAAGATTTCATCATGAAGTTACTGGTTAATGATCCTAGGTTAGTTTGTTATTGATGAGAGTGTGACGTTTTCGGAAATTGTCCCCGCAAACGATGTTGTATATCAAGCTTCACATGAAGATAGCCTGTCTTCAGAGCTGAGGACGAAGATTGATTTGCGTTAGCTGTCAAAATTTAAAGAGCCACCATTTACAGAAAGCACTTTATAATGATCTTGCAGTTATTGTGTTATTTCATACTCTTATTTTCTCAGTAGTGAGTGTAGTATGTGTTGTCTGTAAATTATACTTGACTAAATCACTAAATCTAAAGGAATTTCATTTGAACCTGCTAAACTTGTGGTGTTTGTGGCATTGATCCAGACAAGAATAACATTGTGCTGTCATTTCGGTCCTTTTTAAGTGCAGCCGTTTCAAGGTTGTGGTGTTATTAAGGATTTTCGCAAAGCACAGCCAATGTTTTGGTGTTATTCTGGTCGCTGTATGTTGGTGCAGATGAGTTTGTTCATCTTGTGGTGTCATTCCGGTGGTATTGGTGCAGCCCTATTAAAGTTATAATGTCAGTTTGGGATATATCGAGTCCTAGCCTTTGAAGCAGGTGTTGGTCAGTTTCGTTTTTCTAACGTACATATCCTAACACCTGCAGACAGTTACAGTTATTACAATTTGTCTCATCTATGATCCAAGGCTTCTATAGTCAGGAGTCTTATGTCAGATTTGATGATTGGCTTGAAACCTTGAAGTAGGTCGGATTTCAATCAGTGAGAAATGTGAGCCTTAATGAGTGTGTCCTCATACATGAACTTTAACAGCTTATAGTCATCAAATCGAGTCGGAGTCCAAACGATAGTTCCCTGACGTTGTTGTTACAAATGCAGTCAATCGGTGCTTGCATAATTCATGTATGTTGTGCGGCCAAATTGATTGCAGACCTGAAAATGTTGGGGCGTCAGTTAGGTGAAAATAGATACATCCCAGGTTGATAATGTTGTGGTACCATTTCAGTTTTATTGTTACAGTGCTGTTAACTATTGTTGTCATGCTTGTTATTTTTTTACAAATTTCTGATGTATCATTCTGGTTTTATAGATACAGATCTGTTTGCATTGTGGTTTCCGTTAAATTCTGGTTACAGTATATCAGTGCAATTTTATTTAAGTTGAGGTGTCTGTTAGGTTGTACTGATATATAGACCTGTTTAGAACATTGTAGAGTCACCTTGGTGTTATTAGTACAGACAAATTTGTTAATGGAGTTGTGTCATTCTGGTTGAGTTGATACACACAAATTTGCTAACGGTTTGGTGTCATTCTGGTTATGTGAATACTGACAAGTTTAAAAATGTTGTGGTGTCATTGTGGCTGTTCTTCCACTTCCCTTGTAACTTTTAGTGTCATGCTGTTTGTTTTGACACATAATGGTTTTAAATTGAGATATCTTTTCTGGTGGATTGATGCAGATCCGTTACATATGGACATTTTTCTATGGGGTGTATGGATGCAAACTCATTTAAGTTGAGCTGTCATTCAGGTTGTATTGATACAAAACTTACACATTTTTATTGTTGTAAAATAGCTTAAGTGTGCCATGTCATTCTCTTAAATTATGTCCATGGGACTCAGTACATCTTTGTATCATAGCATTCTTGTGGCAGTATAATTTCACAATATGTAGGTTAGATTACGATAGAGAAATTCGATCTCAAATACCAAAGTTTAATTTTGTTGTTTTTGTTGAACAGGAAACGATCATCAATTGAAGAGTGCCTTGAACATCCTTGGATCAAAGTAAGTAATCACAACAAAGGTGGAAGTATTCTCTCTGCAACTGTTGAATAGCCCACAGCAGGAAAGACTGATGGTGAAATGCTCATTCACATTGTAGACATACTGTACACTTACCCCTTGCTTCACTAATACATTAAGTTTGACCTTGCTCAAAGTGCATTCGGAATCATTTCTGACTCTGCGCCCCCTTAGCCTAGACTCAAGAATGCCCACACCAGTGATTTGTGGGGATGCTTTGACAATACTTATTGAAGAAATTAATTGCAAAAGCTCAGAAAAGTTGTTTTGTGATGCCACTAGGTCAGTTGTCTTCTAGTTGTTATTCAAATCGGTAATCAGGGTATGGGTCCTGTGAATTACATGTTTTTCATAAAGTAGACATCATCCTGTCATTCATTTGTCTCTTTAGTGATATAAGTACACATCTCCATGAATGATATTTTTACATCAGGAACGGCATTATTTAAGGAGAAAATAAACAATGAATCAGCTGATATCGAGTAAGGTCACCAAACTTATTTGCAGAACTGGTAGGCAATGGTATGTGATCCAGGGGGGAGGTCCATTTTGTCATTGTTGAACTTAGAAGAAGATTATCAGTAGCTTTATCAGTGGCTTTATATGTAGCTTAAGATCATCAGTGGCTTCAGTCCTGAATCTCTGGTGAATTGTTACATCATATTGTCCATTGTGTTGAAGTATTCTGTTATTAATTACCACTGACTATTGCTGTGAGGCCCAGTGACTATAACCCTCATTTCTATCATGCATACTGGAAACCTCGGCCATCAAATTTGATCATTTTGCCCAACTTTGAAGCATCAAGAAAGCATCGGCCTGTCTCTGGAACCCTGGGGAACATTTATGGAAGTAACAGATATGGGAATTTTTTAATAGTAACTTCATTCTGGTTGTGATAATCTGTATCATTCATATCTGAATGATATGTCATAATTTGATGAGTCCACAGTTTGGAGATAACTCTCTTTAAGTCAGTAGTTACCAATCTTTTGGACTCCTCATATTCTTAATTTATGAACGCTATCTCCTGGTACCCGTTTGCCTTCCATAAGAAAAAGTTAAGAACAAACATAACCCATATTTACCCAAAAAAAATGTGATCCCGCTTCCCCACATGAGTCCCACTATAAAGTTTCAAGAAAGATTCATTCTGTGCAATATGGTATTCAAAAATTGAATTTGTATGAAAATGTTACCTTTTCCTGAATTCATATAACTCAGTATTTGAGTTACAGTTTGTAGTTATGTCGCCTTGTGGTTTCATGGTTTCAAGATTTCATGGTCACAATTTAGATGTGCCAGGACTGAATGGAATTATCAATATTAATTATGCACGATTGTTTTGTTTTTCTCTAGACCAAGAATCATTTGCAATTAACTGCAGGATCAGCTAAACCCGGCAGTAAAATAATGTTTTCAATTTAACTTAAAAACTAAGGAGTTGAAAATGTGGTCCAAGGTCTCCAAAGGAATTTTCACCCAGAGAAAATTTTAAAGCCACTGATGTTTCTGTCTATCAGGGAAGAAATTCACAGTACTTGTTAAAAGTGGTATCAGGTTCACTGGAAAAGAACACAAACTGACTTAGAACTGACTGTGAATGACATATGAAGTGCGGTACAGACAGAACAGACAGGATGTGCCTACCTGGGTTAAATCAGGTGTCGCTGAAAGAGCATTTAGAATTAATACATCCCTGGTGACTCCTCCCTGGTGCTGGTTTGGAACATAAAGATGTACCTGTCGCTGCCAAACTCTTTCAGTTTTATTTAAAGGCATACAGTATCTCAACAGGCCTTGAATTTTGAGAGGTGCGAGTGCAATTGCACACCACCACTCACCTAAAATCACTGTGAGGAATGGGATTTTTTTGCTCACCTTGATAGAGAATGGGAACTGTAATAAACCTATTGAACTTTAATAAATCATCACACCTACCACACCGGTAAATTTCCTGAGGAGTGTGATTTAGAGCACACCTGGAAAATTTAAAACTCAAAGGCCTGTCTCAAGTGTAATGACTATGTTACCACTGCCATTTGTCTGCTCTGGTCTAAAAGGTGATGTGTGTTCACAGTATGATGATGTTTTGTTTTTCTGTATTGACATTGTATTAATATTGAAGATTCCAATTATTATTAGGGACACAGTTTGATTACATATCCTCCTTCCCCTTGTTTGACTCCACCAAAGTCTCAATCACATAACTCGCAAAACTGACCATTTTCCACCTCGCCTCATAGTGCAAGATTTTGATTATTATGTTGATGTTGCTTCTCATACTCTCTGATTAGATTCGTCTTTGACATTACATATTTTTTATGTTTCATCACAGCTAAAATTCCAAATTCATTTGTTCATTCCAAACAGCATGGCAGTAATGTGGAATACTTTGGAACAGCACGTTTTCTGTTGAATCTGATTGTCCGATTATCCTTATAACCTGTAGGTACAAGGGGAATATTGGTGACAGTTTTCTGACTTTTGTTCCTTCAATCTTTTCAGCCAAGGAGTAAGAAACAGAAACTCCAGAGGAAGGTGTCTCATCTGAATATGGAGAATCTTCGTCGGTTCACTGCCAAGAAGAGGTGGAAGGTAAAATCGGGTTCAGCCAGTCCATTAAATGTGTACTTGGCGTATATTTGCTGCTCCATGTAGTGTTATAGATAGTAAGGGGGAGGACTGGGGGTGCTAGAAAACTATTCTGTTGATTCCTTGCATTCATTGCTTTCCTTTAATGGTCACCATATATATGGTTTTTTTTTTGTTTTTTCCTTTCTTTGGAAAATACTAGATTTAAAATACCTTGAAAAAGGTCTGCTGAGACTACCATTAGATAGCAAAGGCACAAAAGGAAGCACAGAAAAATTGAAGCAAGTTGATCAGGAATGTCATCTTAAATTTACATCACATCTCTAGTTATCAAAACTGTATTTGATGTACTGTGTGTATTTCATGGTCTCATTACCAGTTGCACGATAGGCACTGCAACCTCCAGGGATGACTGCACAAAACGTGCGGTATCACGGAAATTATGTGTAAAATTTTACATCAGTATTCACCTTTTTGGCTGAGGCTTTTATGTTTAAATCAGGGGAGGATCCAGAAGTTTTTGTTTGGGGGTGTACTGTTTAGATCCACCCATTGGGAGAGACTGTCTTCCATCTGAAGGACTTGCACAAAAACGTGCACCCATATTGTATGTCAACGTGTGCACAAAAACCGTGAAGAGAAGATCAACAGTGAGGTGTCTGTGATGTAATTATAAATTCAAAATCCATCAAATTTTAGACTTTTTTCTTTTTGTTGGCCACTTATTGCTGTTGTGTAGGTGACGTAAATTTGCCAAACCTTTCGAAAGGCGTTAGATTGTCTCTGTAATACTAGATCTGCAAACTTCAGAAAACATTTGGAATATGAAATATTCTTCTTTGAAGGCCTGCTTTTCAAAATTCATCAGAAAGTAGGGAATTAGGATTAAGTAGCATGAAAGATGAGATTAACAGGGTGAACTGCAGGGAGTGAAGAACTGAGTAAATGGAATAAGCAACAGGGGTAGGGTAAAAGATATGAGAGACATGAACAACAGAGTGAAGGTAATTAGTCGCAGGGGTGAAAGATACAAGCAGCTGGGTGTGAGCAACAGGTTGAAGGGAATTATCCACAGCAGTGAAAGATACAAGCAACATGGTTTGAACATCAAAGGGAAGGGGATTAGAAAGAGGGCGATAGGCATGAAAGATATCAGCCAACATGGTATAAACAGCACAGTGAGGGGCTAAGGTGTGAAAGATATGAGCAGTATGGTGTGAACAAGAGGATGAAGAGGATGAGCAGCAGGAATGTAGGATATGAACAGAGCAGGGTGGATGATTTATGATTGATGTGACAGGGGTGAGCACTAGAATGAAATCATGACCAATGTAGTTGAGGTGCATTTACAAGTAAATAAAGTGGTTGAGAAGCAGTAGAGATGACCATCAGGGTTGTGGAAGAGAACGAGCGACAATGTGACACAAAGATGAAGGAGATTAGCAACTTGATGAAGGAGGGTATATGTCTGGGTAAAGGAAAGCAACCAGAAGTGATATAATAAGCAAAACTGGTAATATTAAAGTAATGAGATTAAGGAAAATGGACAGAAGGTGTCAATGATAAAATTAAGCAGCAGGAAGGATGTAGTTTGCAATTGATACGGTAAGATGAACAGTGTCAATGAAATGGTTTGATTGGACAATATGATGACAGGGTTGAACCACATTTCTATGACCATATCATGGAGAAGATGAACAACAGTATAAGAATATGTCAACAGGTTGGGATTGCAACAGTTTGCAGGTAGAGTAACTGGATATAAACTAGAATATATGTAATGGATATGATTTTGAAATGATCATTAAAAATGTGGACAATTCTTTCCTCTCAGCAATCCATGAAAGTGGTCTCCATTTGCAACCGACTGTCCAGAAATGCAAGATTGAAGAGCGCCAGCACCACCGGAGATATCACCGCTGTGAGTACTGTATATATATGCATGCCAGGGGGGGCAACTTATGAATATGCATTTAGTCTATTTGATTTTCATTTGGGAGGTTGTTTATCTTATGCAATCACACATATTTATCATGCATCTGCTGTTGTATGTTTCCACAATGTATTCTGAACTATCCTATCATACTGTATTCTGCAACACTGCTTCATTACATATTTTATTGATAGAGTTGCAAGGGAATTTAGAGAGGGGAGGCTAGAGCATCAGCATGGTGCCATTTTATGGGAAGATAAACGATGAAACCTAGTTCAGTTCTTTTTTCTAGTTTCTTAGTCTCTTTTCATATTCTGAATCTACTTTGACAATCCGTTACACACAAGATAAAATAAAATGGGCCCACAGAAAAGTAATTGCTCCCAGAACTTGTGCCTCCCCCCAGTAGAAATCCTTTCTCCATAAAAGCTATGATCGGTTGGGAAAAAAAACTTCCAAATAGAGCAAGCAGTCATTTCCAAGTTTGCATCATTTAGCATTTCAATTATCAGGTTAGTCAGAGCCCTTTCCTTCCAACCTCTCCCCCAATGATCATTTCCCAATCACATACAGTATGTGATCTACATCTGACTCCCCTCCATTGAAAATCTGTGGAGAACTCTGAAACTTTTCTGTTCAATCAATGTTCTTAATGATGGTCACCATTTGTAGACATATCTTGATATTTTGCACACTCACAAACCCTATTCATGTGCAGCCAAGTGTGTGTGTGTGTGTGGCTTTGTTAAGTAGCGCCAATGGGTGACACGCACAAGAGCTAAGCCAGTATAACTGACTATGAACCAGGGAGGGATTGTCCCTGGTTCTGGATACTCTAACACAATGCAAATTAGGAAATGAGCCTCCGTCAACTTTTAAAGTCAATCTGCATCTTCTCTAATTACCTGTCATTATGATTTATGTATGTGCACAGATGTGTGTGTGTGTGTAAAAAAGAAGAGATACACCCAGGCCTGTTTTTGGCTTGAATTTGGGATACAGGCAACACTACATACCAGTTAACTGGGGACATCAATTCAAAGATGGGGATATCCATGTTTTTACGTGATTAAAACATCCCTGACCGTTACTCTTAATGGATATCTGTGTGTTTGTGTTCTGTCTGTCACTTCCCTGAGCAGATGATGTATTGAATTCAGTTACCTAAGATCAAGACTAACTTTAGGACTGGCATCTCATTTTTTTCTCGTAGTGTCTTCCAGTGACCTAAACCTGATCTCCCTCTAAAATAAATAAAAATTTGTCGAGGCTTTCCATCTTTCGTTGAGAGAACTTGTATACATGCTTTTGCTCTCTCTCTCTTGTTTAGTTTCTGTTTTGCCCTTTTTTTTTTCCTTTTACTTTTTTCGACCCTGTCATTTTGTGGACTGCGCTTTCAGTCAATGACTCGACCCACAAATATTTAACAAAGCAAAGAATGAATTTACCTACCGTGTGGGAATTGTAATGTTGGAAGGAAAACAAAACACAGGAATTTCGCTTCTAATGACTTCATAGTGCTTTCTGGCATTGCATGAAATATTTAACATGAACATGGTATGTGCTACACAGTTACATTTATACATGCCAGCAAGTCCTGCTTTGTAGAATATTAGCAGTATAGTGTTGCGTTATTATTTAACTATTTTTGATCTAAGCCATTTTACATACACAGTAGATTCATAATTGCTAGTAGTTTGCTAACAGTAATCACATTATCATTGGTGTCATCTTTGTTAATGTGAAAATATTCCCATTTTGACAAATCTGTACAAGTCAGTGATGTTTTCTTCAAGACCAGATGGTGGTGTCTTCTTCATCTAGAGTGTGTGATCCTCCTCTCCAAGTCTCTGGAGTTGTCAGATACCAAAGTCAGCGATGGAATCTGAAACTCCCTGATGGCGATCATGGCAATTTAACAGATCTTTAAGGTCCTTGGGAGAGAACTGTTTCTCACCCTTTGGTAGTCCATCCTCTCATGTTGTCAGTGCTTGTGCTCATTCAGTCCATCCTTCATGTCCATAATCACCTAAAATCCTGGTGCCATGGTGCCGTATCCCATGGAGCGTGTGCTTTGGGGGGTGGACACATTTCCATTCCCCACTCTTTGTGATCTGAAATTTAAAGGTGAGGTAACAAGAAAAAAAAAAGCTACATGTAGGATAGCAGAACAGGACAGTGGAATGTCATGAAATATTCATAGTGCTCCAACATTGAAATGTATGGCATCTTGCTTCCCCTCTGCTTCAACAGCTGACCTGAAAAGCAGAGCAGTTTTAGACAACATATCCTAATAATGTCCAAATCAAATTGATCACTATGCCAGGGACCTGATTTTGAAGAAAAATTTGTTCTGTTTTGAATTCCATTGTTGATCCCCACAATTTCTGTATATGTTGCAATGTCTCGTACCTTTGGGATTGATCACTTTTCTATTTATAATTCTGTGTGTCCAGGGGTTTGCCTATTTGATTCTGAGGGCACTGGAGTGCTGTACATGGAAAAGTATTGTAGCAAAGAAACAGAGCTGTGCATTTTGGAGCTCTTTTGAGCATTTTGGGGGCAAGTGCCAGGGTGAAGTACACACAAGTGCCAGGTAATAACATTCTATACCTTCCTTGCATGGGAAGATCACTTGTGTCATTTACAGAACATTCATTCAGTGGTTAAGCTCTCATTGGTGCCGGATGTCGGCTGTATCGAACTAAAAGTCAAGAGGTTTTTAGACTCTAGTTTTTTACTTTGCAACTATAAACTTTGGTGGAAAGGGTGAGGGCTTGAAATTATCAGTGTAGAAGGAATAAAAGGCATGTACCGAAATTGATGCATTTGGCCTGCTTTTTCAGATGTAATCAATATTGTACTATTTTGTTATAACTTAACTAACTGGAATAATATGAATTATTATAAGGGAAACAGAAATTTTGGTGAGCTTTCCACAAGTTTGAATTCTTGTGAAAGAGTGCCATCTTTGATAACTTTCCATATGCTAAGAGTGACTCAGCCCTATCATCTTCCTACTCCTATTATCACTGAAGCAAACCTGTGACACCATCTTCAGGTATTGGCCTACGAATGCGAAGCTTACAGTACAAATGTCATGTCCCTTGATCTTACCCTGTACACCCTTGTCTGGTAAGGACACAATCGAGTCCCCTCCCTTCGTCGGATTATCCGACTAGCAGAAAGAACGATGCACGCTAGAAAACTTAAAAATGTTAAAGACTTGCAGTCTGAAGAAGAAGACTAGAAGATGTTCCTGATTATTAGATCATCTCTGATCAATGTTTAAGGTAAATTGGTTTTATTCATATATTTATGGTGACACCTTGATTCCTACTTTATCAGATGCGTATTGTATGATTGGGTCTGCGTGGGTTATATCAGTTTATCAATTGCTATTTGCATGTGTGGCTATCGTCATGCTTTGGCTATAGTTAGTACGCTCTAACGGTGCTGCTTACTGTGGTTTCCATCCTTCATTCTATGGAATAAAGAAATCGAAGTATCTCAAAGGATAACATTAACATGCAAACCATGTACAATAGCGTAAGCAATGTTCGGTCCGAATTCATGTTGGTTTCTCTGATTCGAGACAAGGTCACGGTTGTGCTGAAATTTCTTTCAGTATGAAAAAAGATTGTCTGAAAAGAAAGATTAAACAAACAAGATTTTAAAATCAAATATCTCTTCCTATAAAAATTTAATCATGTGTGTTTGCTTATAAAGGAAAATGAGATCAACCCCCCAAATTCTTTTTTTCATCTTAATGAAACTGAAGAGAGGATACCCTACATGTTTAACACCAACATTTATTTAGAGATTTGGTTAATACACTTGCATCTATTTCCCCAACGATCCTTATAAATCAGTATGGAGCAATTTTGCTAATGGTTTTCTCAGATTTCCTTCTAATTGACTTCTGCCAGTGTGAGAATGAGCAAAGATATAATAAAAACCAAAAATCAGACAATAAAAAGATATTCAAAAGATAGAACATTGTGAAACAATTTTTGTATATCACTAGCATCCTCATGGAACTCATCAGGAAGTTGTAAGAGGTATGTTAAGACTGTTATGTAATCTCAATCATCTGAAACTACTAAAAAACATGTAACTTACCGTTCATGTTTTTTTAACCCACGGTATAAATTGATAGAAAAAAATGCACATCACATCTTAAGGCTCAGAATTTTCTCAAGTGAAAATAAAACTTATTCAGGAAAAAAAAAACGAAAATCATTGTTTGAATTTTTCTGTAAGTTGGTTTTTGTTGGTGAAGGTTGTCTTGGTCACATTTTTTTGGGCTGTTAGGTCTTTTTTTAAAGAATAATTTGAACTGAGGCTGGATGCCAATGACTTAGTCTTCATCTACATACCCTCCTTCAGCCAGTGTGCTATTCCTCTAACATTACTAATGCCATAAATTATAATATATTTACATATCATTATTAATAGTTATATATGTAAGATCTGTGCATTCCATGTGATGCATTTCACATACTGTATGTCGCCCTAGTTTAGCATCATATTCACCTCGGGAGTTGCCTCTTTTTCTGTCAAAACAGAAAATTTACAACTTTCCAAGTCATTTTTTTTATCCCCCTATAAAACTCGTATTATCTAAAGATATCCAATTTTGGTGTGGAAAGTTGGCAATTCCCTGTTTGTGGCTTGGTTTTACTTTTGGTTGCTTTTTTCAGTGAGAATGTGCTTGTAGGTGTAATAAATTGTACATAATGCTGTGACTTTCATTGAGGAACAGAGATATGACAGCTCCGTAAAATCTAATCTCCTAGAATTACAGGTCATATGTAGCAACAAACAAACCAAAGATTGGTGGAATAACCAAATTCTTTGGGCAGATTGCTGATATTTATTGCTTATGTCCGTTGCTTCTTAGTCAGTACTTAAAAATTTATGGGAAAGTTGCAGTGTGGACTTTCTTACAGAAACCATACATTTTTGCTGTGATCCTCTTTGCCATGGTATATCTGAAAAATGATGAGCGCCCTCACTTTAGCAGTGGGCTCTGTATGCAGTTTTTTTAAAGCAATTCTTCAGTAGTAAAGGCACCCGAATAATAGGGTTATTATACCTTGATCAAACAGTTTTGCCTATATATTAAGTGCTGTTGGAAAGTGAGTAATGCCATAGAAACAGGGATCACTCCCGCAAAGGATGCAATTACTGTATGAGTAGTTTAAAATAGGTAATAAATTTTTATTTAGCAATGACCAGCCAAGTTATCATTTACTCAGAACAAACCAAGTTTACACTTTTTATTTTTTGTTTTGGAGGGGGAGCAGAGGGGGTTTTGCATCAGCAATGGAGGGCACATTCAATTAATCAGCCATTCATTTAATTTTGTTCGTTACTTCAGGTAATATGTTGACATTCTTCATTTCAGGATGGTAACCAGGACAACAACACTAATTCAGAGGATGCAAATAATAATATTCCAGAGGTCAAAGGTTAAAAGTAACTGGCCTTTTTCTCCTTCAGAGGAGTGGATGGATTCAACTCAGCGTAAAAGACGGTGCCAAAAAATTAAAATTCCTCACAGAGCATTGTACTTTTTATTTAAATTTAAGTAGTGTAAGTGGTGTATCATCATACAGTAGACATTCACAGTTAGAATATGCTGTTAATAAGTTTTTGTTGTCTTAATGTCTGTGTTTCAGTTTCTTTTTTGTTTCAATGAGTTATGCAAATCAGGTCTATTGACAATACCAAAGACTCAAATTTTTTATTTATCTTGTATGGGTTAACATCATAAAAAAAGCCTAAACAGAAATACAAAGCACTATTTTTTCTTTTGTTGTTGGCGCTGTTACTATTTAAAGTATTACACTGTAGGCAGTGTCCTTTGCATGTATTTCAGAGTATTTGGCAGGGGAATTTAACTCTGATGTAACCGGTTTAAACAGGTTTTTAGGACAAGCAGAAACAACACATCTCAAAAATATTGTTAATACAATTTTGCAGCATGTTTTTATTTCAAAAGATGCTCACAACTTCCATAACTTCTATTTTCAATTGAGAAAATTATCACTGAGTCTTAAGATGGGATTTGCGGTTATTCCTTGATTTTCAGAACTGCACTAAAGGACTGGCCATATGCCTCACAACTTTGTAAAAAGCTGTAAAAACTAATTTACTGTGGTCTATTTGAAAAAATGAATAAAGTATGGCCAAATTTTACAACAATTTCTATTTTAGCAGAACTGAGTTCTTTGGTATATGTAAGAAAACCCTGTACACAATTAANNAAAACCTTGTACAAATAATCTTAATGTAAGAATTAAACCAAAGAAACTAAATCTTCTTTCAGCGTAAATTAACACCCTATTTAATGATATTTCTCCTGAAAAAAATGTAACTTATAGATGTTGTTTGTGTTCCAGCTTGGTATCAAATGGATTAGAATGATGGA
>VJOZ01039170.1:225-12784 GCA_009801055.1 Stichopus horrens | reverse complement strand
ATTTTCAACATTTTGAATGCCTATTGCACCCAGTACCTCAAAATGTCATTTTCATGTCACCAGACCTTTAACAATGCCTTTTGCAAGCTTGACAAAAGAAAGTAGGCTTTGACTGACCTGTGACTCCTGAGAAAGTATCATCATGACTGACTTGCAAATATTTTAGACACTTCAGACTGAGTCTCCGTCCACCATTATTGTACTTGGATAGTGGTGTATCAAACTTGAAATGACAGGTCTTACCTAAATCATATACTCGTTTGTTTTCCTTCTATTCCATTTTAGTCAACTCTTATTCATATCCTTGAAAGTGTTCTTCAAGGGAAGAATGTTTAACATAAAAATTTAGTGGAATGTCACAAGAGCAACAGGAGAAAATCTTGTCTACCCTTATTCTCAGATGTGCTTTCTTTCCTTATTGTATCAATTGTTTGTCGTTTGTTTTTGGTAGTTCAGTATTTTCAATGCAATCTAGTATGTTGTATTTGTTACTGTGTATGACATTCTGTTTAGGGTGTGGTATTTCCTCAGAGAAGAGCACATATTAGACAGTCTACTTTGGAGATGTATCTTTTATTTTTATTTTACCATTCCCTGTTTGATGTGTCTCGTCTTCATTCAGGTACCGTCGGTTTCTTCTCATGTTTCTGGTTTGTCATGAAGATATACTCTGTAATCAAAGTGGATTGACTATGCCGTTGTGTTGATGAGTTGGAAAAACTCAAAGTTGGGGACTTGACCAAGTACAGTGACAACAAGAGTCCCGCCTCTCATCACACCCAAAATTTGACAGATGATGTTGTGACAGATGTTGTTGAACCTGCGACAGATGTTGTTGAACCTGCGACAGATGATGTTGAACCTGTTGCAGACAATCTGGAACCTGTGAATGATGGGAATAATGTCCTCCCATCTTTATCTATGACTGCCTGACCACAGTTGTCCTGCCCCGACAGAACAGATCCTGATGCAGATACAAGATGTCCACAGATCACCTCAGTTATTTACCCTGACCTGCCTCATCAGTTCAGAGTCTTTTTTTCTTCTTCTTCATTGTAAAAGATACACCAGCGTCCATCCCTTTGGTTACAAAGCTGAATGCTTACACTAGGAAAGTAAGAAAGGAATTCTTAATTTCAGTGGGGACATGTTTGCTTTGGAGAAGGAAGAACAGCTTGGAGGGTGCTCTTCACTCTGAGCATAAATACTTCAATGTCTTGTCTAGACTACTATCTTGCAAAGAGGCATGAAAGATACTTTCTTGATGTGAAAATTTTGTAGCCAGGCCTAGATAAAGGCAAGTAGGAGGTAGTGTGTACCATTAACTCACACCTGCCAGGGCGTGTAGCTTACACATTATCGATGGAAAACAAAGTCCTACACGCTGTGGGTTTGGTTTTCTTCAGTCCAAAAGTTGAATGATTGGTTCACTTAAATAATACCCTGTGTAAGAGAATTTAGATCTGATGTCAAAACTACACTTCTTGTCAGGGACACAGTGTAGATAAAAAAAAAAAGAAAAGGTATGTGACACTACTGTATAAGATTTTCATAGAGGTCTATGGAGAAGTAGATTTGGAAAGTTGGGACAGTATTGCTGTCAGGACAACTTTGAATGTATGAGGGTCTGTCAACATCCATCAACAATGGCTGTTTGTTCTTGTTTTCGTTTGTTTTCTTTTTGTTTTTTAAATGATGAAACGCTTTCTCCTGTTTAATTTTTTTTTTTTATTCTTACTACCAGGAGTATCTGTCTCACAGAGAATCTGCTTCAGTGTTTCAGTGTTACTGTTTTCGTTTTTTCCCCCCTCTTGAATATATATTTGTATTTACGTGTCTTGTCAAGTAACTGGTAACTAACACTAAATCTGGATAAAGGAAGGAAACTGAACAGCTATGAAGGGAAAGAAATTGCATGGCGTTTTTCAAACGTCTGCTTTATATGCTGAGTATTTGCAGGGATGGTGAACTTCCTTCTGACCATGCCAGCTGGCATTATTTAGTGAGATTATCATCAAGGATGTAGAGATTCAACTCCATCCATAGTGGATATATTGTTGTGGCAGTCAACTGTTTTTTATTATTTTTTTTTTTTTTTTTTTTTTTTTTTGGCTATTATTAAGAGAAATAGCATCAATTAATTATATTTCCAAATTCTCTCTTAAATTATCTTTCTTCTTCATTTGGTGTTTTTTGGGGATTTTTTTTTTTTTCATTGTCATATTTTGTTAACCTGCATTGAAGATCTGTAAGCGATGGAAGAATGAAGGAAAATAGGTCATTTTGATCTTCTGGTTTTGATGTAAATATCTTCTGAGCTGTTCCTGAAAACATTTCTCTCGCATTTGAACATCCCTGGATTGCATGGATCTTTTATGTTTTTCTTTTTCGGAAGTGCCTTTTATATTAAAACTAGCTAGCTCCGTTCTTTTTCTCTACCACTAGATGGAAAATGAAGACAAAAAGCAAACAAAGTGAAGCTAACATAGAAAAAAAAAACATAAAATAAAAAATTCTGATTTAGTGTGCATGGTGAATGACTGTAATAACAGTTTAAGTTGTTTTCTTGGTATTACATTGAGATGAAGTATGCAGTTCCATTNNTGATGTGGGTATCAGGTGCTTTGCTTAGTATCTTTAAGTTGCTTGAGTTTGAACATCTGGTATCTGGCTAGGATTGAATATTTCAAGTAGCTTTGTGATACGGTCCATAAAACTTGTTTTGCTTGTTTGCACAATTTCTGTCGTTAGCAAGGTACACATGTAGTGTTCCAATCCCTGAGCAAAAATTCATGTTGTCATCTTAACAGGAGCATCAAAGATAAACTGCACAAAACATTTGTTGCTGAGAATGTACATTGAGAGACATGAAGATTACATTTTGTTCAATTCCTTTCTCAAATCTTTCTCAAAGTTGAATGAGGTGCAGTATTTGTTAAAGGTGTTTATGAATTAATGGATGAGTGGTTGCCAAATTGACAATCAAGAATACTTCCTTTTTAAGTAGCACTGTGGTGCTGCAGTTTTCATTTCTTATTAGAAAATTGAATTTATCAACTAAAACAAACTAAAAACAGACTTAGGGGAAAAGAATTGTGCATCCTGAGCAAAAAGATGTCAACGTCAGACGGCACTCTGGTTTTTTTGCTTGATCCTAGCAGTGCAGTTTCTTGCATTGAGGAATTAATTGACTATCCTTTGACGTTATACAAAAAGTGAGTCTTTCTTAAGAGCTTTGTTTTTCCTGGTTTTTTTTTCGTTTGTTTTTTATCTCTGTACAATACTTAAAAACCCATTGTTTGTAGAAAATTTTTCGTTGCCCTGTTTGTTTTTTTTTTGGGCTTTTTAAAATATTCCACATTTGTGTAAATGGTTACAGGGGATGTAACATTGTGCATTGGAAGCATGCCCTCTGGATGGCGGCAATGCATATCACTACGGTATGAAAGAATTCAGGCCACCGAAGCAAAATTAGCTTGCGTCAGTCAGAGGTAAGTGAGAGACACACAGAACACGAGTCTCTGATGCTGAGTGTAAAGAAGTCCAAATTGTGCAGATGATCGAAATCAGACTGGAAAGTGTAAAGTGTACGCAATGAATATTAAAGGCTAGAATGGTAGCATCCTTCCATCACTTATCATCAATTATCGTTAAGACAAACTTGTCATTTATTTGTCCGTTTCCATTTTGTATCTTGAGTAGTCGACGATGTAGCTTTGTACTAAGTTAAAAAACGAAAAATGTAAATTTTCTAGAGATATGTGGAGTTTATAGCATTTTGAAGGACTTTTTTCTTTCTTTCTTGGTAAGTTGAATAGGGGGGCTTTTTCCTCCCTCCTTTCAGCATTTTATTTCCTATAAAAATATTCTTGTTTTTGGCTAATGTGTTGTGGTTTACTAAAAATTCCATAATAAGTGAAGGATTGTATGTGATTCACAGCAGTTCAGATATATCAGGAGCTAATCAGTTGTCCACATTCTAGGTGGGGGGTAGTAGTTTCGTGGCCCACAGAATAGAAGCAGTCGGGAAGGTATCTGTAGTTGCTTACAGATAAGCATTTTGAAACATGCTCAATGTTTCCAAACTAGCAAACTGACTTTCCCATCTCCTTGATCCTGTTTCTTCTTTTTATTGGAATTAGACTAACTGGTACAACAGTCTGCTGCAGTTATGACTTTTTGCATCACATGTTGTGATGCAGTTGTTGCTCACCCAGGGACTCAAACTGTAACCAGTGAGATGGCTGTTATTGCTGTATTACTCCGGCTATAGAAAAATTTTTCCACCATATAGGATTTTAAATAGACTGTGGTAAAATTCTGATACCTTAAATTGGCTTTGCCTCAAGTTTCACTCTAGTGGACTATTTGTTAAAAATAAGAGAACCTAATTCCATCAGGGAGTCTCCATCAAGAAAAAATCTGCATTGTTACATTGATAGTATCGATCTGCTGGCACTTTGCCAAACTTCTGTGTTGACTTCAATAAAAGGTGAAAAGAATACTGTCATTTCAATGGATTTATCAGATTTACTTCTATGGTGTTTGGTTTCCTTTAGAAACGGAACAGACCCCTGCGTTGACGTCAGGTAATGACAAACAAGAGCGCCCTTCTTGAGGGAGGCCAACAAATAAGCAGCATGTATTGCTATGCATAGGTATGTGTAGATCAAATGACAGACGCTACACATGCAGATGTACACCTGTTCAATTTAATAGCTTATCCCCAAGGAGAGAACGCTTCACTGCATCGTTGTGACATCACATGTCTTTGTCTTAACAATAGTAAAGTAGGAATCATGGAAACCTGTTAATTATTATCTTTCTTCAGCAAAAGCAAAAAGATTCTGTTGAACTACCATTGAAGCCCTTTTTCCTCATTGTTCAGGCCCCATAAAAAAGAAAATGGTCTCTGACCTTTGAAAAAAAAACTGTTGTCTGGTCCTTTGTACAGAAATTAATTTTCAGTGTGGTTTTACTGGCCTCAGTTCATGTCATAATGAGAAAGAACAGGCAGAAGTTTTGATTGTGGGATTTGGTGGGAGTGATTTTGCATGATGTTTATGCAAATTCTGTAATAAATGATATCAATTTTCATCCCAGAAAAAAAAAAAAAAATGCGCATTGAAACGCAGATTTAAAAAAATGTACCCTGCATCCAAAATCAGCTTGGCTGGCAATGAGAATGAAGCAATTGTTATGGGGCCGTAATTGTAGGTTCCACCATTTTCCGAATGCAACCATACTAAGTGCATGGAAAATGTTATTACTTTGGAATTTCTGTGCAAGTTTTCATCCCCTGATTTTAGAAACATGATACTGTACATCAAGAAGCAAGTGTGGACTGATTTCATATCTGGCATGCACGTAGACCATGTAGTTCAAACAGAATCTGAAGTGGTCAAATTGTGTAACCCTTGAAAACAGAAATCTGAAGGTGGACCATTTGATGTTACAATAAGTACTTCTTTTGGGGTAGACCAAAGAGTTGTGTGGTGTCCTAACTGGTCTTTGTAAGACGGTGTAAATGTGATCCCTGAAAACATGGCAGATGAATTCTTTTTGCCGATATGAAGAAATACACCAAGAGATGTATTCTATAGGTTCAGAAGTGTTGGATATGAATTAAAATCATCAGTAACACCACGAATTGTGTTGCAGGTCAATAGTCACATTTGCTGCTACTGTCCCTTAAATTGACCCCCCCACCCTCTCCCATGTCCCATTTTCCCTACACTTCTCTTATTCTGACCATCCAGGAAATGCCATTTTGAATACAAGAGTGCAGGACAAAGGTTCTGTGGGAGTCCTTGGTGGTCATGAAACCGTGTAAATAAAATTTCTAACCAGATTGCTCAAATGCATTGTGGTTTCGATGACTTCGTTATGAGGATTTTATGAACCTGATATATGATGACTGATATGTATCATGTCTCAACATGCAAAACTATATATTACAGTGATGCAACAGCTACGCATTACATGAAAGATCTCTCCAAGTTTCACTCTTTGAGATATTATGTTTACAAGGTTTTCACAAGTTGACCCCTGTTGAACCCAAATGGCCTTTGACCGACACCAGTACCAATAGGGTTCTTCTACTCAATGTGATGCACCTACGCATTACATGTGGGATCTATCCAAGTTTCCATTCTTGACTCCAAAGGACCTTTGAACTCCACCAAAAACAATGAAGCATACCAAATATGAGATTTGTCCGCACTCTCCTTGAGATATTGTGTTTACAATGTAGGACATCACAGACAGACATACATACACACATATGCATGATCACAAAGATTGTGATTATCCTTGAAACCAAAAACGTGACCAATTTTGCCACAATATCTTCAATCTGTGAGATGTATTCAAGAGCTTTAGAAGCAGTGGATATTAATTTAAAATCAGAATGCTAACCTATTGCGTTGTATGTCAAAAGTTGCACTTGCTTTTGCCCCTCTCTCCAATTATCCCTGCCACCCTTGACACCATGTGAGTCGAGCTGATATTGAAAGTGGGGGGTTACATCCACCGGCCTAATTTTCTTTAGCTAAAAGTGGTGTAAGCCATGACGCAAGTTGGTTGAACGAAAAAGAATATGAGGGAGGTTGAGTGCTGGCACTACTATCTAGCGTAGCGTACAAGAAAATTCTGGCTTTGGAAACCCCCCAGATAAAAGTCATGGAATTGACTTATACATCCTCTTTTATGTTTTGAGCAATTGGCAAATGATGCAGCTGAACATACTCCCCCACCCCCAGCAGTGCTGGAAAATTGGCTTGCCCAAGTTCCCTTGAAACATGGTTGAAAATCTGGTTTTCTGCTAGAATTTGTACACCCTACAACGAGCATTCAAAATTGTGCAAGCAAGTCTACATGGTGTCCAAGCTCCCTGCCTTAGGACCCCAGTTGTGAAACATATTACAGGGGTCCAGGGGGCATGCCCCTGGAAGACTTGTGGTTCCTTGCATGTCAAAATGGTAAAAAAAGGAGTGCAGCCACATAGGTAGACTAAGACTAACCCTAAGGTTTTTCCTCCATTTGCATTTGTCACAGAAATGGAAATTTTGTAACTTGTGCATATTACTTACATCCACAGGTCATAGCTGCAAGCCCCTTCTCCTCTTTTGCCAATGGATGACCCCACTGCCTGCCAACCACGACCCCACTCCCGTTGTTTCCTTCATGACCATGCAACAGAACTCCACTTCAATACAAGCAAGGCATTGAGAAAATATTATTTATTAATTTTTATTTGTGAGCAAATGACACAAGAAGATGCTAAAAAGCTTTGTTAGAATATAGTTTAAAGTGCATGAGAATATAATAGGTGCGGCACAAATCATAACCATCCCTCGGTCAAATTTAATGCTATCTATCGTTCACAGAAAGACAACTCGTATATACGCTACAAAAGTGAAAAAGAAAAATACAGAAGTAAAGAAATGGATCACAGACAATATGTGAGAGGAAAATATGGAAAGCATGATTGAAAAGTCCAATATTTCTGCATTAACCACCAGGTAAAATCTCAACAGCAATCTCTGCTCAGTGATAAACAATCTCTCTGAAACAAACAGTATTAAAGAATTAAAGGTATGAAGCTTGTACACTTGCATGTACAGTAACTGTTCGATGGTTAGTACAGAACTCTTGTAAATTGGCCTAATTTATCCAAATGAAATCTTCAAATGAAAATTTTGTCCAGTACTTAAAATTAAACAGGACATTCAGTAACATACTTAGAACAGAATGGTCTTACTATTTCCTCATTGAATATCCAACAGTCACGATGATCAGGTCGCAGGTTTGACTTGTTGTGCTTCTGTCTTGTCAGTCTCTGAATGCTCACATGATGTCTGCTAAACTGTTTATCATATTACTTTAAATTAGTACTTATAATATGTTTCAATGACTGAAGAGAATAATTACACTTGTCACTTCTATTACTCATCCAATCTTTGTAAGAGCCACAATCCTTAGTGTTTCATTTCTGGTCATCGGCTACTCTGTTTAACAAGATGTCCTGCCTCAAACCAGAACCACCTCCATCGTGGATTATTAACCTTCACCTGTCAAAGGTATAACCCAAGTTATGGAAATGTGAACTATGATGTGTACGTAATGACTATCGTGAGACTAGTGTTCAAGTCATAATGCCATGGCGAGCCAACCAGCCATCATCAACATGCCACCGTAAGGTGCCACTTTTGTAATCCAGGTGTTGCCTGTCATGGCACCAACGTAGCAAGTCCCGCAAAACAAGAGCATGCCACAACACAGCAGACTACCGACCTGCAGTTTGAAAAAGGTGAAACATTTTGTATTCAACTTGAGGCAAATATGCAAATACAGACTTACACCTGAAAATGTAAAGAATCAATCAGTCCAAGGGTCGCATATACTTTGCAGAAAGTTTAAAAGAAGATACCACCCAGCTATTTATTCAAGAGCATGAACAGGAGCAAGCAGTACCGATAAAGTAACTTGCGTGGAAGTGCAAGAATTTTGTAGTTAGGGTCAGAATACCTGTAACCTCATGATCAACTTTTTAATGGTCTACCCTGTACTATGATTACAAATATTTTTGCTCTTCTAACAGCTGGCTGTTTCAACATGCAAAAAAACTTGCAAATAACAGAATCTGAGTGATAGAAAATTCATTCCTATTTGTATTTAAAACACTAAAAATATGAATGATTTTACTCATGATCACATGCTGATGTATCCAAAATGATTGTAACAACTAACCAAGGTTGGATTTCTGGTCAGGGGAGCAGCTAAGAGTCCACAGGTGCTGAACATATGAAGTGAGTGAGCACTTTGAAATACCTGCAGAGTAGATCGAGAAAAACCACACAACAAGATTACAAAATCTGTTTAACAAAGAAACTGTTGGTGCAAAAGGATGCTATCACTTGATGGTACCAAAACTTGTGCAAAAACAACATGAAACCTTCTGACTGAATTCAAACTAGATTATGTAAGCTTCCCTGTGAAGATGGCAGACACTGTCGTAGGTTGTGTGACCTTGGACTAAAAACTCCGAGCAGACAGTGCACTACCATGTGACTGGTGTGCCATCATTTAAAAGGTTATCAACTGCATCCTTCTGAGGATCAGGTGTGTGGCAGACATGTTTCCCATCCATCACCTCCATTCTCTGCCTTTTTGAAGGATGCTGACATGTTTAACATATACTTACACCTATTTCACGTTCATTTGCATTTTTCTTTAGTCCTGAAAAAAAAAGAAAAGGATGAGAAATTTGTCACACAAAAACTATGTTTAGAATCCCACTTTGACATCATAAAGAGGCAAATGAAAACAATCATAGGTGTACAGTATCACTAGTTTCAGTGGCAGCATGGGAGCATTGTCCCTGGGAGGTCTGAGACTCAAGTTGCTCCCATAGGTGTAAAAAAATAATATTTCATTTTTTGCAATACACGGTAAAGGTTTGCCTATTGCATTCAATCACTGCAATGCATCCGGTCTCTTCCAAAGTCCATTCCATACATTATTATTGCAATGTCCAGTCTCTTCATTATGCAATATGGACATTGTCATCACTTCAGCAGCATAATGAGACACCACTGACGTAACGATCTGAACATGCTATGAACGTACATGAAAGTGTCATGTAAGAAGGATAGACTTTGGCTGTACAATGTGACTAGTAATCTGCAGACAATCCATCATTTTACATATATTTATTCAGGTGTTCCAACAATAGGATTGTGGTATTGTTTGGCGACTGAAGGAATACTTCTTGCGATACTGTTTTTAAATAGTTCATATTGCAATAACTCTACCATGTAACTCCATAACAAGGAAAATTGGTATTGCAATGGTCTCCTATTGCTAAGATCATCTCCACAATAGTGTTCTTCCCATATAATCAAGACATCCAAACATGATCTGACCTATTTCTGACTCTCTGAAGAGTTGGCTGGATAACACTTTGGATAATTTGAAAGAAAATGCATCCCAGGGAGAGCAAGGAGACATATCAAGCATTAGAAATGAAGGATGGACATACAGTACTGATGAACTTACACTGACTACGTAGGCATGTAGTAACAACAATACCACTTTCATAACACTACACTGAGCTGTGCTCTGTATAAAATATCACTGCTCAGCTCCTTGAGAGCATATGCTTACCATGATGCCACACTGTTCCAAGGATCAAAGCTAAACAACCAGAGGCACCCGCTATGCGTACAAACACATTCCCAGTCTGAATTAGAGTGGCCATGGGATTCCTGATGTGTTTCAAGACCTCTATGGGATCAAACAGATCTAAATGAACAGAGACAAACAGAAATGAAAGTAAGCTGCGCAGCATTCTCTTAAAAATAAAACTGTGTATGGGCTTTGTTTTCAGAATTTGTGTGAGAGTGATGGCATTGCATAGAAGTTTAGTAGGCCCTAGTCACACATACAGAGTATCAGCATGATGAAATTTCAGAAGCATATGCTACATGATGTTGTGTAGAATGTACTGCCAGTGGGCCAGAGTGCTTCTGTAGCTATACATACATAACATTTTTCAAAGGGTTTACTGCACAATAAAACATAAAAAAAACCAGTTCATTTATTCGAGCATGTTGTTACTAGTATTCAGTGTGTCGCATTCACAATTGCTTATATATATACACACGAAAACAGTTTGTTTTTGTGGTAGCTTGGAAGGTCTTCCCTGCTGCTACAGTATTGCCAGTCTTCACAAAAATAATTTTTCTGCATTTTGACACATATGACAAAATTAAACATTTAGGTTGTATACCAAAACATGAAAAAGAATCAATATCTGCATGTCTCCTTCAAGAAAATTCCAAAAACTTCTCATTTGGTTGTCCAACTTAAATTAAAGATTTCTGACTCTTCAACTCATTTACAATTGACTGTTAAGGAAGGGACCACATGCTCTTGAAAATATCAGCAGTGCAAACCTACATTCAAAGCATTGTTATGAGCGAATTAATTGTCTACAGATCAACTGAATTAACAGATGTTTGCAGTGAGTGGTATTGAACTGGAATTGCTGAATAAACTGGGGAAAGAGATGCTGTTGAACCGACCACAAACTTATCTGCACTTGATTTGGTGGTTCTTTAAAAGGAAATAAGGCATTTGTTTCAAGGAAAACAAACACATTTTCAAAACCAATGTTTGTGGAAATAGAATGATAGGTTATTCAAAATAAGGAAGGACAGCAGCTTTTAGAACTAAGTTTCTCACAGACAGAAATTCACTTGCTTGTTGCATGCTCAACAATAATTTGTTCACCCCGACTTTTCATAATTCAAATGATACATCTTCAGTTATTCAATGCATGCATATGTTTTGAGGAAATGAAGCTTTTGCAGATTTTTATTGATAAGACTGAATGGTTTGACAATGATTAAGGCTATTTTCTTTGTTGGTATATTCTAAATGCCCTATGTACTTTTAAGTATTTGCATTAATTACTAAAGTTTCTATTGTCCTATCCTTCCAGTACCAGCTTCCTGCATGGTCAGACTTTACAACTTTTAACATTACTTAAACTAATATCAATACTTTCCATTGCTGGTTTAATAAAGTTTTTTTGAGTCAAATATGTTGTTAGAAAAGCAGGACAGTGACTAATGTAACAAAAGATTTCTTCCTTCTTTCAAGAAATGCATAGGCAATCCAAGAAGATTATTTTATACACCATCTACAACCCTTCTGGTCAATCAGGCAGCTGCTCTCAGTAAATAACTGATACATACCAGACCTATCAGTGCTGAGGTTTTGGAAATTTTCATCTGGAGTCAAAGGACAAAGTTGAAAAATGTCCTTTGCAAAATTTATAGTTATCCTGCCAAACACATACTTGCCAACTCTCCCGGTTTGGGGCATCATCTCACAGTCAAATTTTCAAATCTCACGGTAAGAAATACGAGTCTCGAAGTGTCTATAGCCACGCAGTTTGACAACAGCAGTCGTGCAATGCAAGTTTGATAATACGTTCACAATTTATCCATACAAAAGTTAGACCTACCTCACCCGAAAATCTTAAAAGCGAATCTCAGAAAAGTCTAAATTCCATACATTCTGGATCCCCTGCAGATTGTATTGTATTTGCCATGCCACTGTTTGTGAAACTCACATTTACAGTAGCTGTGTGTACTCTTTCTTATTGAAACCGCGTAAATGGCATGAGCGTAGTGCACATAAATGCATCATTATAGTTGGCTTCCCCAGCCCTCAGAGGCGACTCTGTTTGTTACGGCCGCAGATATGATGCAGTCTCCAACAAAAGGCTGTTGCGTATCAAGCAGTACGTTGCCCTGCCTTGGTGCCAGGCTGTCCATGCACGTATAAAGTACGTAAGCAGTTTTTCTGCCTCCTGGCCTAAGCTACTATGCACTTAAACGCAACGTACTCTTGGTGTCACAACCTATTACGGTATGCGTACGTGAATTAATTCAACTTGAAGTTTGTACTGTGTACATGTACAGTGCATATATATAGCATGCATCAGCCGAAGGAAGTTGGTGGCTTAAAAACTTGCCATGTCGGAGGG
>VJOZ01039146.1:278-13250 GCA_009801055.1 Stichopus horrens | reverse complement strand
ACAGATTTGTCACAATTGATGAGGACTTAAGATTCGAATTGTGGAATAATTTCTTTTCTCTTTCCTTTTGTTTAGCGCTTGCTTGATATCAAGATTTCCAGTAGTCATTTCCATCGTCATATTTCCAAATTGAAAAATGTTTTCTTTGAACACATTTCCTGTTTTGGTCGGACAACCAAGTGTTTTCTTTTTAATTAAACGGTCATATTAACGCGACTATGTATTTTTCGAAGTGCATGCATCTTGTTTGATACACTATTAAACGTGTTAAACGTTTAAACCAAGTTAATTGTTAAACCTTATACCCGAGTTAGATCTGATCTTCCTATTGTATTGCTTGCCAAAAATACCGTACGCAATGTACGCAACGCTGTAAATGTTGTTTAACTCGAAGATCTACTACGACCATGATTTGTTCATAACGTACAAACTGAACACAAGGGAAATGCTCCAAGCTCTTCAACTTGGAACATACATGCATCTTAATTCAAATACTAGTTATCATCATTTTCATCATCTTCACAATTGAAAGAGCGGCTATTTCTTTCATGCTGACAACAGACCAGGGAGAATTCCCCCAAATCAAGTGTATTAAAAACAAAGATGATGGTTCAAACTGTCTGAAATGTCCACTAACGTTGGGTGAAAGTCCATGTTGATTTGTCCGTCACTGCAGCAGATTCTTCTGGGCAACCCACAGTTGTCCGGGCGACACTCTCATCCAGCGTAACGTAATATTCCTTGCTTTTACCGAATGTTTGTGCTGGAATGACGAATGAAATGACCTCACCGTTGAAGTCAACTTCAGAGTCATCACTAGCGTCGACTTGAAAAAGCATATTATCTCTCTCATCGAACAGCAATATGAATCTACTGTTCTCCGGACGAGCGATCTAGATGTAAGAAATAGCTAAGACGTCTCAATTTACTGGAAGCGATAACATATTGTCAATATGTATTTTATTAATCTTTGAATGTAGTCACATGGACATGTATTTAGTTTCATTGGACTTTACTCGCTACAACATCCCACCGCCAAGTTTCAGGTCATGCCATTCTACATATCGCAAAAAACGATAAACGTAACACGCATAGTAAATGAACTAAATTTTGACCATACCATAATACCAACTATATATGTAATAACTTTTAACCATCAATGTAATAACTGACCCCACCATCAATGTAATAATTCTCAACCATAAAAGTAATAACTTGACCCTACCATAAATGTAGTGCTTTTAATCAAGAGAGAATAAATTATAAAAATACCGAAACTTTATATGAGGCATTACATGGATTCTGTTTGTGTCGGAAATAACACAGTAGATTCTCTGCCGTGTACAGCCGTATAGTATGATAGTAGTAGGTGTGTCCATGTACATTGCGATCAACTGTTTGTGTAGATCTATGCAATAAGATTGCCGTATTGCATAGATCATTAAGTATCTAGAGCGTTAGACAATACCTCTCTAAGTATTCAGTTTCTGCTATCTTTGCTCTTTCGTTTGGTTATTGTTTTAACTCTCTCTTTCAAAAACATATTGGTGTCATGGTTGTGATAATAATAATTCAGGTCCAGCAGATTGCCCTAGAAATGGGAATCTGCATCCCCCTCCCCGATATGTTGCCTTTGCTGTCATTCTGAATTAGAACAAACTACTCAAGAGCCACTCTTTAATTTCTTGTTTACGTTGAGTCTATGATGCCAGGAATACTATATACATTGCTTAATGACTTAACTTGGGCAAATACTCACAAGTTTATTAAATGTAAACTCGACATTTAAGTCAATTGGCATGACAAACAATAAACCAGATACGGAACTGGAGACGATCTGAAGTGGAGTTTCTACGAAGAAAAATGAGCAATATTTCTCAAAGATAAAAAACAAAGAACAAAAAAAGATAGAAAATACTCTTAGATAGCTTTTCTCTTTTTTTCATTGCTACTTTATGCTCGGTATTTGATCCCCTTAGAGTCGGCATCACTGGGCGACATATCATTTCTAGTCTCGAAAAAATATTATGTGCATTGACATGATATCTAATATCCCTACTATGCAGCAGATTGAGACACTGGATCTGTTCCAATCACAGAGATGTATTGCGCGCAGGCTGTAGCTCACGACTCCTTTCTGTAAATAACCATAGGTGGAACATAATAACAGGAGGTGATAAAACTGACCTAAGGAGATGAAGTCTTGCCACAAGTTTCACTTCCCTACATCAAAGAGAAATTGTGATTGGAGGAGCTGCCTTGTTAGTGCCGACGATTCAACATGTGATGAATAAATTTTAACTGTCGAAAATAAAACCACTTACCTGAGGGGACCAACGATATACAGCAAAGTTGACCGGAATTTCTGGAAACAAAAATGTCAAGCATATTATTACTGACATAAAAGCTCTCTGTAAAATATCCATGGGGACAAAAGAATAGACCCCCCAATATTTTGGGATGAATGCAACTTTTGGGAACTAAATAAAACATGGCCATGCAGGAACAAAGATACTGTAATAGATATTATAGCAAGACATTCTTGATACAGGTTTAGATTAAACAAAAGACAATTTCAGTGTATGTTTGAATAAATGGTTAAATTATATATTGGAATGCACTATAGTAAAGTACTTTAGTTGAAATCACGTTATAAATATTAAGAAAAAATAACTCTCAGCTTGTTTCCTTGATGTCGCCTTTACGGGAAGGACAAATGCGATAGAGCACCCTGGAGTCCACATCACACTCTACAAAATTTGTTCTTCTACTGTACAATAGGATATCTTAGGAAATCGCACTTTTATCGTGGACTTACGCGAAAGTCAGCCTCATCAGCTTCCTTTACACTAGTATCTCATACGATGGTGCTACTAGTAATAGATTCTACTGTGGGACCCAACTCCTAAGCTGCGAGTTTTCTCTACGATGGATGCATGCAACAAATATAAGACCTGTAGTAAAGTGTTGCCGAACATTGTAATATCTCTCAAAAGCATATTATTTCTTGAGAGTCTGTTGATGGTTATGTCGCTGGGGTAGATCAGGTTATTCACATTTTGGTTACAAGATCATTTAAGAAGTTCTCAGCACGCAGAACGGGGTGGGGGAGATTCTATAAACACCTAAGTATACACTCAATTAAGTTGGATGTCGAAAGACCTCACGATTAACCATTCTGTTACTGGAGGAAATGTTTGCTTGGAGTCCAAGAAACTAATATAATTTTATATGTTATATAATCATACATCAAAAAGAGATTACCGTCCTAAGACAAAGACTGGAGTTGCAAATCATGGTTGCTGCCGCATCGATACATTATTGAACAAGTTAACTATGTTTGGCGTTTGATTAGGTAAAACAGATTTGTATCAATGGTAATCTTCTTGGTGACAACGATCATTTCCACAGCATTCAATGATTAAGTCACTTTCTTTTGCTCCCTATACATTATGTACAGTCGGTCTCCGACCGTGTTGCTCTCAGTCTTGGTCTCAAGGTTTCTTGTCTCGCTATTGGTCTTGACACCCAGCTCTGCTCTCAGTCTTGGTCTCGATATACCGATCTCGACAACAACACTCGCTTGCATGCTGGCTGACCACCATCACCATGATCGACGAATCGCTTACCTTGTGTTTGTTTTTCTTAAACATTCCTTCTCACAGTGGTAATGTTTTAATACACAGCCAAATTGTACATGACCGGCCCATCCAGTTGGTCACCTTCTTTATCACTGACCGACTCTTGATTTGTCTAGAACACTTTACACTTCCAATAAGACAAGACACTTTTCCAGGCCTCGCTATTTATCATTATTACATTTATATAAACATTATGGTGGGGATAGATTATTCCACCTATTTTTAAACAGTTATTACTTTTATGGTGTGCCTTTCAATCTCTTTATGGTTAAAAATTATTCCTTTAACGGTGTGTCACTTCCTACGTTTATGGATAAAATTCATTACATTTATGGTAGTATTACATTAATAGTTAATTAATGGGTCATCCACCCGTCGTAAGACATCACAGAAAAAAATCTCAGAGTGTGGGACTGGCTTAATATGATCGAGTTTAGTTAATAACTCTCTGATCATTGTTTTCCAAAACATAAGAATCTCAAATAAATGCAAGGGTTGTAATTCTGCCCAGTAGGTGGCCTTAGAAAAATTTAGTGTAATCATGGAAACAAAGAATATCAGTCACTAACCCCGATGTGTCAACGGGTGCAAAGCAAAAGAATTCTTCCCTCGTAGATGCACCGGGATCCCAAAAAATGTCTATCACATAATCATTCGCTGTTCCTTCCGAATAAGGCATAACGGAGGATACAATGGATCCAGGTGGTGAAACAGTTTCAAAGCGTGTAATACTGGAAGGGTAAGATCATTCGAGAAAAGTTTTACTACACATCAAATTGGGGAACTGTAAATCATACTGGCAATATGGAGTGAATCAATAGAAAGAATCTCTGACTTTATTATACTATACCCAAAAATATTGCAAGGGTCGCGTAATGATATGTATAACAGTGTCGTCAATGTACCTGGATCAGAACGCAAACCTGGTCTACGTATCTGTGCTGATACTTTTTCATTTGACAATGGTCATTTAACTACTTGAAATATACACTGAATCAGTACAATTCACAGGAAATTATTGTCAACATATTGTTATTTAAATCGAGATTCAATAATTGTTAGTCACGACCTCTATGACCTCTGAAAAAAATGTACTGATGTCTAGATAACTCACACAGACACACGCAGCTTGACATTACACAGAGAGTGAGGACTCCATTGCATGTAAGTTCCTTTGCTGTTTCTTCCTGAACCCTAACCTTAACAATACACCTACTTATTGTTGTTTTTCTGAGAACTTCGAAATTAAATAGAATTTTCTCCGAGGACCTGAAATTCTTTTGCTCAGGTCCTCGGACGGTATTACAATACAAAAGCACACCAAACATGTCTACACACCTTTTGGCAGTGGCAGCTCTAGCCACAACCTGATCTGTATATGCTTCACCCGGTGGTATTATAACGCATGTGCCACATGTTCTAGTAGGGGAGATTACTATCGGAACGTCTGAACAATCATCGACGGTCGTGTAGATTTGTATTAGAAATTGTAATGGTATCTCACTAAGTGGTGTTGAAGATTCTTCTGTAGCAAAGTCCCTGATCTGGAGTGCCATACCGTACAATCCTGTTGTTAACGATGTGGTGTCGGACACAATCGTGCAAGACTAGAGAAAAATAGTAACAGGAAAAATGGGCGAGAATACATTTGCACCATCAGGATCCTGAACATAATTCAACAAATACATTTGTGTACGCAGTTATCTCGTATGCCCTTAATTTTTAAGTGTGAAATATTTAATTATTATTAGCAGCCCGAAAGCGTGGACTTGATCACATTGTGAGAACAATAAAGACCCTATATATGCATCAGGTGTATATGAACAATGTATAAGCGAATTACTTACTCTACACTCTGGACTTTACTAAGGAGATTATGTTGAGTGTTCTCATTTTCTCAATTTCTTTTATTCCAAAACCTATCTATATTTCAATACAAATGTAGCCCGAATAGATCCAATTAAATGACAATATATTTTCTGCAAAAAATGAGGGTAATTAGACAGTATAAGATAATTTTGCTTGACCGAAAAGTTTCGACACCGAGACCCACCCCTCACATTGTAAATCATATCAAGTAGCGTTAATATTAAGTACAAGTAGCGTTAATATTAAGTAAAATTTTATTAGGGAAGAATGTGAGTTATTTATAAGCACCAAAAAAGAAAAAAAAACTGCAATGGAAAATCAATTAAAATGTTGCTACCTGAAATAGTATTTTCATGGTAAAAGAAGTTAGTCATTCAAATGTTACAGCTGTCACGTAAAACGACAGATTCAGCGAAAGTGTAAATCTCGCCATGTAATATCGAATAGTGAGCAATGACACAAATGTGTGTTTGATTCTCAGTCACTGACTGATAAACAGTGCGTTTTCTGCATAGGAACCACTGGGAACAAAGATGCGTGCATGTTGTTATCGCTTATCACTGGCTCGGAATTATTTCAAAGCAACATTTTTCCTCTCTGCGACTGATTTGTTCATCCTTGCTGACTTTTATTTTTAATGCTAATCATAAACATATCAATTCTAGCGAAGCATTTTCACCTCCGTGCATGGTAAATTTCATCACGTTGTGGTGGCAAGTTTTCTCCTTTCGGTGTACCGAGATCGCGAACACGGGAGTGAAGATGTCACTAGTTAGGTCTCTACATAGTCGATGGTAATGATTAAGTCAAATGGACTTCATTTTGTGTTCGCGAGATATATGCATACTGAATGATTTCCATTTTACGTCACATTAAAAGTGAAATGAATACTGTGTGCTTACTTCGTCAAGGTTGAAACCAGGAACAGGACCGCAGATGCCCCCACACGACGTGGCCCAGAAACATCTTGTATCATCTTGATCTGCGTCCAATGCTAATTGAATGAAAACATGAGAAATGCACAAATGAGCTATGAGGCTTCGATGGCTTATTTTTCATTAATCAGGGCACGTCTGTTTAGTAGTATAGACTTAGTAGTATAGACTAAAACAGACTAGAAATTTAGAGTCAACATTGAAAGTCTTTCACTTCTCATGAGACACAATGGGCAATCCATTAGAACTAAGTCTAGAAAAAAGGAAGTTTCGTAGTCATTTATGCGAACACATTGAAACTCAAATTATAAATTGGGAACGAAACATTAAAACGGGCTTCCAATTGTAACCCAGCAAGGCAAGAACTGACATATATTAAGATGTTGCTTTTCACTCTTATCTAACCTAACTAATGCTGCAATGGGCTTCAGTACTTCCCAATACCTTCAACCCTACGTTCAACAAGTTGAAAACGTAAGGTACACGTATGTTGGGCCTGAACGTGTAATTAGCAGAATCATAGCAAAAGAGAACTGACATAGCAATCAAAAGAAACGGGAATATATTATTACAGAAGTACAGGTGTAATAGGTACACAAACAAATGGAAACGCTTAGAAAATCATCGGAGAGGTGGGGTTAAGAAGAAAGCCAAAAATAGAAAAAACAATGAACGCAAGGACGAGTGCTGATACATTTCGCTGATTGACGTTTTAATTTAAAACTTTATCAACATTTAAAATTTATAAACAAGAGCAAACAGGACCAGAACGTACACTTCAACATAGCTTAAATCCTTACTTGGTATTACTAAGGTATTCGTGCACCCAGATTTGAAGCGCACGATTGGAGGCGTTGCAGTCGTTGGAGACGAATTAATCGATCCGGTATCTGTTCGGACTGATATTTCAACAGCTGATCCAAGGAACCAGTTTCCACCGCCGTTAATTAACTGTAACCAAGCATTACCTGCAAACCTGTGTTTGTAATAAAGTAATTTCTACATTATGTCAGTAATTGTAACAGGAAATACAAATGGTGCAAAGCTCTGCATCAATGCAGTGTCCGTTGTTCTAAACTTTTCTACGTAGATACCTAACAAAATCATAGGCTGATGGTTTTGAATGGATATCAAACTTGTCTCCTGCTCTGTGCTTTCCGGTGTTTTTGGCATTCATTTCGCCCACAATGCAGAAATCATGAATTAGCAATCACTCTATTGAGCAGAACCATCCTTGAATGGCAGTGTTAGATGTTAAATTATTGCTTAAATAAAGTAAAATTATCTTTCCTGCCTGTGTGTGTGTAAGTCGCTTTCACTTTAACACTTACCTTATACTTGTGTCTAGGAAGGGTTTCAGAAGTCCATAATACAGCCTGATTTCTGCAGTAACCACTGCAGCAGAGCTCTTACTTTAGCAGTTGGTTCCGTTCTCAGAAAAATCTATTCCTATCGATGCTAAGGTTTAACTGTACTAGTTCTATTTATAATATGTTTACACGATAAATCATTTTAAGACAGGTCATAGAAATCATAAGTCACATATTTTACATAGAAAAAGTAGATGTGGGATTGCCTTTTATTCTTAGGACGATCAGAACAGTTTAGACCCCAGCTCATGGTAATAGGGCAGATTTTGTTTCAGCAAAACTAATTGTAAGAATATTTTAACAAAAAGGTAGTGGTCATTGTTAATAATGCTGCAATTTAGGTATAAATTAAGACTCAGTTAGGACGAGTGTCCAACTCCATATAACAGAAATAGCTCTTTCAGTGCGTAGGCTTCCTAGCATGGGCGCCATTCTGTTGGCGTTCTGCCGTCCCCACAAACGTTTCCAGTGGAGAATACATGATATTCCATGTACCCACCAATTAACTATATCTCTAACAAAAGTTGTATTTCATATTTCTTCGTATTGAAATTTCTGTGGTATACTTTACTGCCAACCACATCGCCTGATGTCCATTTTCACCTCACGGTGATTGAATCCATCTCAAGTAGCAATTGAAAGCAGTAACACAGTCAATCAGAGATTGAAGGCGTATGTTTCCTTAAGCCACGTTTCTTCATAGCATGACTGGGAGTATTAGTTGCCATGTCTATGGGCAAATGTGTTTAGAAAGGTGGTCTCACTTTCATGGTGAAACAAACTTGTCATGTCATACAGCGTTATAAAATGCCATGCTAGGCAGAGAGCAAACAGTGTTCAATATCCGGTGTTTACCCGATTTTGTTTATCTTTTCTTTATTCCTTCGGTCAGTTAGTGCAGTCAATAGCCTACATTACGTTAGAAATAAGAGTACCATGCCCTGATACTAGCAAGTATTTCCCCAAAAGTGTGGGATTGGTTAATCATGTGTACCTAAAATTTGCATATGGTTTATACATATCCTGATTGATCAACGTCATTATCTACTTTGTGACGCTCAGTGGTTTGGAGTGGTTCGAAAAGTCGACAAAGTCAAAGTGATCTTGCTGTTGAACTGTAGATATATCGTCTCTGAGATGAGCTGTAATTGTAGGCTGGTAACTTCCCTAGTGGAGCTACATATTGTACTGTGCATCCATGGGAGAAGGGGTGCATGGAAACGCTCGGAGTGGATGTGTAGCGACACCCCAGGGATACCCCATGGTATAGTGACCATGGGTACAGGAGAGTCCTGTCTGGTGGTAAATGAAAACGTGTCCGTGCAAATGTGTGTGTGTGTGCGCGTGTGTGCGTTTCAAAAGTTTTCCGCAACTCCTCCTAACCTGCAAAGCCGATGGCCAAAGTTGGTAGATAGGTGACTCGTGGTCTAAAGTTATGTCTAACGTCAAGATTTAAGGTCAGAGGTTTAAGGTGAGGGTCAGACGTCAGAGGTCAAATTACCCAAATCTTATTTTTGCTGAATTTCTAAATCCCAAATGGCTATTTACATGTGACCTTCATGTTAAAAATCGGTATACAAGATTTTATCTAAAAATCGTGTATGTAGACGTCTTGAGATCAAAGGTCAAGTTCAGGGGCCAAAGGTCACAGTTGACACAAAAAAATTGCGTGCGCAATTCCTTATTGGCTACAAAGCCGATCAGTGTCAAAGTTGGTAGACAAGTGATCCATGGTCTTAAGTTTAAAAAGAAAATAAGGTCAAAAGTCAAGGATCAAATAAAAATATTATTTATTTTGCTGTATTTCTTAATCTAAAATGATTATTTACATGGGACCTTCAAATATATGACCTATTTACCAGATTGTATGAAAAATCATGTTTACATGTCTTTTGAGGTCAAAGGTGAAATTTGACAAGGGACATTTTGCGTCCAAGCCTCTTCCTCAGTAAGAATGAAAGTTGCTAGATAGGTGACCCATGGTGAGAAGTTGTGTCTCTCATAAATATTTAAGGTCAGAAGTCAAAGGTCACAAGGCAAAATGCTGTGAAAAAGTGTGTGGCGGTTTCATTCTAGACAGAAATTCTATAATGAACTTTAAACTTAGGTAGCTGGTTATGATTTGTAATGTTCAACTAATCCGAGACGTCATAGGTCAATAGGGAACATAATGCAGTACGGTATGTCCTGTTTGTGCAAGGTGCAACGTAACTTATTACATCTTTGCTTTTCATACCATGTGACTTAATATTTCAAGTTATGCGACCACGTTTTGACTGAGCGATAGTATCTTACAAAAACGTCATTTTCCATACTTTTGGTAATACCCACAAAATAACCACGAACTTTAGTATTGCAAATAATTGTTTTGTGTTTCATACGACTATTACAAAACCCCCAGAGTGGTGGCGTGCTGATCTGAGAAATAACTGAACTCGAAGGATTATTTGACGAACATGCGATTTGAATGGGATTATGTACTTTGACGTGAACGCGTGACTGATACGCGTACACAATATTTGCCTGTAAATTAACACTTCCATGGCCGAGTGATATGCTCCTAGCTACGTGTATCTGTGTACTGTATGTAATGTATGGCGATGGGTGTTCGACCACGCTCGATCCATTACAATACAGAACGATAGGAATGAGATGTAACTCGGTGAATTGCCCTCTTGTTCGACTTTTTTAATTTGGTTGACTCCGCTCGTTCGGACTTACTTATTGTAATTAGTTTTTCTTTTAAGAAATTCAACTGAGGCAATACGTAAATACATATAAGTAGAAAATGAATACAAAATACGGAAAAATACAGTGATGCTTTGTAAATACATTGTTAAGTTTTGTAAATACAGCGATGCCTTGTATTTTTGCTTATTTTGTATTCATCTTCTACCTGTATACCAACCCGTGGATCCCTCCAGTATGGACACTTTATATGTAAACATTTATATACATGCCATCTGAATGCCTATAAAAACGTTTTGAATCTGTCCTCTTACTTGTACTCCTTGGTTCAACAGAAGTTTTTTTTTTTCTGCGACAACATGAGTTACGTGTAATTGGTCAAACTGTATGAATGTAAACATAACAGATCGTCCAAAAACACACTAGCACTTGCAATGCAATAAAACGAAATGACGTTCATTTGGATATGATTGAGCTCAAGGGGTGAAACTGGGAAAGGAAAGATAATAAATCCAAGACTCACCAAACGGCAAATGTTGTACTCGTGGGCTGGTATAGACCGCTATTGGTCCCCGTGGTCCAGTTTTCTATTGCACTGAAGTCAGTACACACGTATCTCAGTGGCAGAGACAATCCGAGACAATTACATGATAAGGAACCTTCACCTCTTAGTGAAGTGCCCGGCACACTGCAGAAATTGTTACTACTGTCACGCCTCCATGATACACGCCACGAAAATTCAATCTGTGGTAGAAGAGAAGACTGAAGATTTGACCTCCACCTGCTTCAAGCACCTGACAACATTGTTCATGTTGAACATTTGGCGAGAACTTTTGGGCTGTTCAAAGTAAAGAACGGCAGCTTGAGACATTAAGTTTGTAGTTCGTAAACTTTTAGGGGCAATTATGGAGCTTGTACAAAAATTACTTTAAAATGTTAAGTGCATTTTCCCTACTTCTAACTTGACCACGTCAATTTAAATATAATAAGCTACATCTCCAAGTTATGTCCAAGTATTGAGAAGAAGAGCCAATTTTCACAGAAAGTTTGGATTTCCAGCATATTTTGAGAACTATTAGGCCAGTTAACTTAAAAGAAACTTTATAAGGACTTACCACTTAGAACACACTGTTCAACTTAATATTAATGAAATAATAAATAGACTGAAATGTTCTGATTTTCGAGGACGAAGATCAATTTTGCCCCAATATTTGGATTTCCAGCACATCTTGAGAACTATTAGACCAATTCATTTAAACATTTGTGAGGATTTAGTTGAAAACAGACTGTCAAACATAATATTACTGTTATGGTAAATCCAATGAAATTTGCTGATTTTTTTTAAAGCCAGTTTTGCTCCAAAATTTTGATTTCCACCATATCTTGAGAGCTACTTGGTTTGAAAGGTTTTCGTGCGGTTCTTTGTAGACTCTCTGACATGGGGTTGTAAAGTAAACTGATAAACAGTAATCTGATACAAATCCCCATGCATGGATGTCTTTGCGCTGTATTTATGTCTTTTTTTTAAATCAATGCATAATGGCGATGAGATATGCAAACTAGTTGTCCTACTGCTTTTTTTAATGAAAAATGTAAATCAAATGTCTTCGGAAGTAAAAGTCAAACATTTTGTTTGTATCGCAAATTTATCGATACTTACGTACCTTATCGTAACCTATAGCCAAAATCCATTTGTAGTTATAGGACAATGACAAGAAATAAAAACAACAATACGACCGACTTGATATTCGACGTGTTGACAATTTGTCCAGATGAGCTAGAAAACTGATTATCAGTGTTTTAATATCCTCTACAAAGGTGTTTCTTTAGCATGTTATCATATAGTCCCAGACATATGAAGTGTCATTATAAAAGAAACGATTGAGATAATTGTGGAGTGAGGATACAATGGCTCAATACACATGACAAACAAACTTCATTATACGCAATTGTACGTGCACTGTTTGCTTTTTTTTCTTTGTTGGAAATATAATTAAACAAACACCCCATGTCTACTTACACTCCACCCTGCTGCGGTCCACACGAAAGCCACAACTTGGCTACATGCAAAACTCTGCCACCAATGCCTAGATGGAATGTATCCACGGTACGATTCAAAACACCCTGCTGTGACTTTCATCACATCAACTCGGTTGTGGTGAATAAAAGGGTTGTCTATGTATCGACCGGACAAAGTTGAACTTATAATACCCCCAAAATTCTGTATGGACTACGTAAGTATGGAGGCCTTATCCATAACATGCTCTCGCTTAAGCAAAGGGAAATGAATTTCTACAGCTAAAACCACAGTGCATTGAAGTCTAGTTCAACAAAGTGGGAAATAGCCACTTCCGGTTTTGAATGTCGTGAATTATATGGACAGAGATTGAGTAACAGATAAAGTGACTATTTAGTATCCAGTAAAAGTGATGTATGTAGGTATGTTTGTGTGTTAAAGTGATTGCGTGT
>VJOZ01039120.1:13409-28448 GCA_009801055.1 Stichopus horrens | reverse complement strand
AACAGGGAAACATGGCTTCACAAGAGTGATCCTTTTTATCCTGCTGCCAAATTCAAGGTCAATGTGTATTTTGCGATCTACGACACATTAGTGGGAGTACTACGGTCACCTTTCAGTGATTTCCAGTCAATGGTAGGCCCCTACAAGTGTCTTATGCCTGGTCACATGCGTGATACCAAAACTTTTGAAAGCCTTTCAGCGATGTATGCAGATGATGTCGCCAAAAACGTTGCGGAGTAACATGCAGTTTTGTCACTTTTATGATGTGACATCAGAGCTCACAGGAAATCTAAGCGATCCGGCGAAAACCGTGACTGAGATGTTGTATATGATAAATCAATGGAATATTTGCAACGCTTTTCCGAACCTGACTATTTTATACAGAATACTAGGTACCATCGCGGTGTCTTCAGCGATAATTGAGAGATCTTTTAGCCGCCTGCAGCTCACTAAGATCTACCTAAGATCTACGATGACAGAAACTCGCCTTTCCTCATTGCCTGTCTTGAATATTGAGTGCGGTTTCACTGAACAAGTTGACAACAACACTTTCGGTCGAATATCAGTGCGTTGCATGAAACTTCGTTAGAACACATCTCAGTTTCATCACTAACATGTACTGAAATGATTCATGTTGATGTTGCTATGTTTACTTAAAGTCTTCTCATGTTCTAATCTACTGTATGCTACTTTTTCAATTCAATTGTGTCGTGGCTTTGCAAAACACTTAGTGTNNAAATGGGTTTTCATCGCAAAGTTTTCCAAGTCCGATACAATTCACAACATACTGCACCGACTATCTTCATGCAGGGAAATGCTGATTGGGACACGCGAGATTTAAAATATTCAGGAAACAGTATTGTGATGATATTTGTGAATTACTTGTATTAAAAATGGAAGGAACGAAATCAGTTTCTATTTTGTGATAGGTCATCATTATTTGTACACTCACACTCCCATACTGGTATTCTTTAGAAATATTCATTATTTTGTTTTACTTTCATATCTTCATTTCATGTGCTAATATATGCTATCCATAGATCCATTCAATTCATGGTGTATATACAATAGTAGAAATATGGATCATTGTACAGTAACAGACTCAGGAGGTACCTCGAGAGCATATCTAATTTAGAGTCACTACAGTGATTTCCTGTAAAAACTTGGCAAGTTTTCAGAAAATGTCTTCTGTGGTGACTTTGAAAAAAGCTCAGTGACCTGCTGCAACCTAATAGTAAAAATTGGCTTCCCTCCCTAATTTGCACTCCACATCGATACCATTCAGTCCATTCTCAAAGCGACAGTCATTCTTTTGTGTTTAATGGAAATTAAAATGTACAGGAATCAGCATTTTCGATGAGGTCAGTAAAATTCCTGTATTCAAAAAGCAGTATGAAAGACAGAAAATACTTTTTTTTAAAGTTCTGATAAATCATCTCTCACACTTTCATGTATCTTGCTGTTATTCATTGGAAATGTTTGCTATCAATGCTGTTATGGTTCACATTCTAATCCATATTTGTTATTATTTCAATGTTATAAATGGTGTACAATGGACTGCACAAGGCATTGAAAAGTGAGTCTCAGGAGGTGACTGTATGGCCTAGGTCTTTAGTGCTTTCGGTACTTCAATGCTAAATTTGTACAATCTCCAAAATATGATTGCATGGAATCAGGACATTTTCAGCGCATGTTGATCAAGTATAAAAAAAGAGGCAAAATGTAGCACCGTTTTGCGTCTAAGGCCTTCAAGGTAGCAAACAATTTTCCAAAAAGTACGCGGAACACCCCAGGACGGCGGTCCAGAATAGGGACGATGCCTACTGTCTGGCTAGTTTCTTGTTGTCACTCCGCAATCTCTTTTATGTTATGTATGATAATCATATTGTATTAAATATTCATTTGTACCATTAAAAGAGATTGAAATAGAGTCCGTTGAATAAAAAAAGTTACACTTCCATGTCCATTCTCTTTGGCGCCACTACTGATGGTATCCGATCAGCTATTGGCTGAAAGTTTGTGGCTTAACTTATGAATCACCTCAATTGCCACACATCAGTCAATTCTCCCACTTAATGCATCCTGTGACAAATGGGATTTCTGTTCAGCGAGCGCTTTGTTTCGACTTTTTGTCTCTTTTTTTTTTTTACATGAGTTTCGGAGGACATTCAGTTGATTATACTCCAATCAACTATACTAGTGTACCATATGCTGTATGTAGGCCACTTGTTGTGTGGATTCTAATTTCGTCGCGCCTTACTTCGTTTAGTTACAGGTGCTTCGGTACGTGCGGATGTTTCGTGCTGCCTGCTTTTCGACTCATGCAATTAATAATATTATTACATTACATCTGTCAATCATTGTGGTAGTTCTCTGAAAATCTAGCACTCGATGAAGGTAACGGTTTAGGAATAAAACCAGATCACATCCTTTTTACATTTGAATGATAAGTTTCTTCATTTGGTGTTATATGCTGATAGCCATTGGAAATAAATTCTGCAGCTGTTAATTCTTGATTTCGTGGAAGTGCTACCATGATCGATTTATTATGCTACAAAAAGGCTAGTAGTAACTTAGAAATGCCATGTTTAGCCTATAATAAATATTAAGGTTGCTTTAATACTTATGATTTTCTAGGAGGCAACTATGCACAGCACAAGCGGGGTGTTTAGAAATAGAGGGAAACACAAGGAAACGCAAAATGCCTAGGCCTATGCTTCAAACTCACGCCATCACTTGAATTTTGTGTAGCATGGATATTGTATGTAAAACTTCGCGCATCTAACGTAAAACCCTTGGAATCTCTGGCTGTTCAAAATCCCTACGTATCTGCTAATTTTGTTGAAGTAATTCTGAAGTTTTTTATTATAATTTGCCCTATTCTGTTAGGGACTGTACTTTGAAATGTGATGTTTTGTCCAACATTTGCTTGGGTTAACGATACGATGTAATCCTGCCAAACTTCGCGCACCCACCGTGTTAGCCCGACAATTGCATGAGAAGTGTTCTTTTGAACAAATTCTAAACGTAAGCCTTCCACAATTACCTATGAACATTCTAGCAATGGATGCGGTCATGAACAAGTCCATCGAATGGTCAAAATCATGATTTGGAAAGTTGTTACATTAGGCGGCAACTGCCAGTAGGATGCTTAGGCCTAGCCTACATCTCCTGTGTAAATGCTGTATTACTAAAGATGGCAAAGACAATAACATAAACAGTGTTCCGGCATTAGTTGAAGTCCCTACAAGGTATGGTATTCAAAATTTGTCAAGCTGCTTACACCATTGCATTTTCAGGCTTACAGTACTTTTCAGGGGTTCGCAAAGTGTGGCAATGTGCGAAGTTTGGTGCGTGTACAGTACTATACAAAGTCAAGTTACACTTGCAGTACTGTATGTTGTAATCAAATATCTCTGGGATTTTAATTCATCATTGAATGATGTCTGTAACTTATTAGTTGGAATTAAGAAACAGAGGAAGGCCTAGCCTTTGTCTATATTTCTATGGTGTGCCCTATAGCTATGGCAGGTATAACCGCAGAATACAACATCTCTCTTAAACATACCAATGAGAGCCTTGAGGTGCAGTCACAATCAAGTGCTTCCAGACCTGCAACGCCATGCATAGCCACTGTGACTTCAACTGCACCTCCACTCCAGATTGAAGACTCAGTGGACTTAGAAAATTAAAACAAGAAATAGAGAAAGAATGCATGCTCAGTTGCTCTCAAAGTGATTGCACCCCAATAAACGGCTTCTGCGACTATGACTGCACCTCCTTCTCAGAGTGGAAACTCTATGAACTTAAACAATTTTCAGGAAAAATAGACACATGGGCACATGCTCAGTCATTCTCAAAATGATTGCACCTCCATTTACGACCACTGGGACTATGACTGTGACTCGATCCACAGTCCAGATTGGAGGCTCAGTGGACTTCAGAAAAATAGAGGCATGCTTAGTTGTTCACAAAATGATTACACCTCCTACTGTGGCCACTGCAAATACAACTGTGCCTCCACCCTGAACTGGAGGCTCAGTGGACTTGAAAAATTCTCAGAAGAAATAGACACAGGACACACGTAGTCACCCAATGTGACTCCACGGTGTTAAAGAAGGCCATTGTATTCTGCAGTTACTTTGGCACTTATGATAAGTACTTGATGAAAGACCCTATTGTTTGTAGCCTCGATCCAGAATGTAATAACATTCCTGTAAGCTCAATTATGGTCACTCTCATAGTAACAGCAGAATGCTTGTTTACATCAGTGCTTACCCAGTCTATAACTCTATATTTCAAGGTTTTTTTTAAAGGCAGTGCCAGTCACTCTTCATCCCAGACAGTTCTCAATTGTCAAGTGTTATATTCTATGGTATTTTCAATAGCATAGATAGCCATCAGATCAACACAAAGAATTCAAAAGATGTTGTGTAATGAACACCGCAGTGATTGACTGAAATCTAACCACCTCGTGCACAATGAATTCATAGGTGCTAACATCCCATACCTCTGTCAGCCTATAGTATGTGCAGTATCAACGTGATGTTTGTGAAGGATACATTTGTTGGTTGCATGTACAGTATGTTTTAATGTCTACCATGAAAATTATTGTGCACATACAAAGGCTGCATACAGTAATCAGAGGCACCCGATCTCACTAGGCACTGTGATTTAATTTTGAAGTTCCCTCTACCAGTGAACTACCCAAACACAGAAAAAGACATGAAAACGGTTACTTGTAGAATAAATCAGCTTCAAAGGAACTATTGCTGTACAGTACCTTTGTATTTCTCTGGATCATATGTCATTTAGATTTAAATACCTGATCAGACTTCAGGAACAATGCTCTGACTGCTGTGTGGAAATTTCTTTTCTTCATTTTACATAATTATGTTTGAAATCCATATTTTCCAACAGATGGCTGAATCAAGTGGAAACAGTGATGAGAAAGCTCTGCTTCAGTCCTTGGTGATTAGTTGGAGACATTCACTGGCAACGTCTCAAGATGTCACAGAAGTTCTAAACATCTTCAACGCGATGCATTTACTACTAACATCATCAGATCCATCATCTCTATCTGCTGAGCAAATGACACTTTTGGATGATAAATTTTCTGGAAGGAAAAGTCTTGATCAGTGGAAAGTAATTCAGAAAGAGTTTGTCAAGTCACATTATTTAAAACTTGCAGAACACCTGCTCAATCAGCTCAGCCTGGATTGGTTTGGAAAGTTTGGACGTGATAAAAGTGGGGAAGAGTGTTTTAACAGGCTGTTCTTACAAGCCCCAGAGGAAGATGCAATTATTCTGCTTTGTTCAGAAATTTATAAGAGCAAGTAAGCAAAAATTTCACTCTTAGTTCTAATCAGTTAAGAAATGAGTCACTGTGTTGGTGCCACAGTTCCATCAGATAGCGTCGACTAAAATGACGGTTACTCCCTGAATGAAGAAATGCCTCCTGTAATTGTACATCTTTCCATCCCGGAGGATATATACAGTACATGGATAATGTTGTCTGTCCTTAATGTATAGCTAGCCCAGTCTTGTGGAGAACTTGCCTAGAAGGCTCCCTATATCTCTACAGCAGTTACTTTAACCAGAGATGCCTGACAGGCATTGGCAGAACAAAGGGGTGATCAAAGATGGTAAAAAAGTTTGAATCTTGCTGAATAAATACAGGAATTCTCTACCAACAAGAAAACGTATCATATGAGATGTTTTACCACTCTTTCAGTTAAACATGACGATTTTGTTAGTGGAAACTTCCTACTGTTAAATGTGAAATATAGTTTTGAAAGTTGGGCATTAGTACGAGGCTGAAAATGTGTGACATAGAACTGACAAATACTGTTTTCCATGTTTTGCATTCTTTGTGTTCCTAGATAGGTCTTATGATATAAGTACTACTTAGTTCACTGATTATGAAAACCTCATGGATATGTACATTCAGTGAGAATCTTTTTGTGCATAAATCCAGGGGAGCTGTCATTGAGATGGACGAAAAATTTAATTACTGCTAATTTGCTTTAAGATCCACAAGATGGATAACTGAAGGTAAGCTGTGAAATTGGCTCAAAGGTATTTCTATCCTCTATTTGTGGGGTCCAGTTCAATATCACATACAGAGCAACAGTTATGAGCAGCAAGTCAACTAATTCTTGAACAATTACCTGGCTCAGAAAAGTGCTTTGAAATGCAGGTGTATGCTGCCCCCAGATGACACTAAGGTTTTATCATGAAATAAGAGATCAGAAGATTGCTGCAACACTGTAGTGTGAGATAAACAACAACAATGGTCAAACCAGATAGTCAGAACTACGTCACAACCAGTTGATTACCAGCACCAGCCTGGTGTTACGAATATTTACTAAAATAATTAATTTTCCTTATTTTCTGAGGTATTTCCCAAAAGTAAGAATGATGACTTGCATACAAAAATGTTTCTTTTTAATCGACAGGAGAAGTGATAGTGGAGAAAACTCCTTTAAGTTTTAAGAGCAAAACAGAGACTTTTTCTGGCATGTAACCAGTCAAGACTGTAAATTATTGCATCCTCAAATTGCATCTGAATGCATTCATTTATAAATATTTTTTTTTAAACGGGAGGGGAACACCTCCAACCTCCACCGTATCACCAGTTTGGTCCCTCCCAAACAAAGGACTTGGAAATATGCTCGTGCTACTGTAATAGGAAGCCTCATCAATGGTTGATATGCAATACTTATTCCTCAATAATTTTGGTTCCACTGGTTTGCCACTTTGTAAACCTACTGTAAATTGTGTCTCAAGCTGCCTAATGTGATATGTGAACCTTCACGTTTGTCTCACTCCCTGGTCTTCTCACATTGAAACCCTCTAATATTTTGTCGATCTCTGTACATCTCTTGTGTCTGCAGGCCCAGTTTTAAAAGGAATAAATGCCTCTCTCTGCTTGCTGAATTTTTGAAATGTCACAGACTGGTTGGGTTATTATGGCGTCAGTGTTTGGTACATCAGGGCACAGAAGAGGAATCTACGAAAGAGTCAAGCAAAGCAGTGGCTCGGGCAAACTGGGATCAGCTCATCGGCTTGTTGACGAGTCTGCCGGATAAAATGGCAAACACATTGAAAGTTGACAACTGGTAAATTTCCCTTTTTTATATGTCTACTTTTCACATGAGTTAATTTAGTGATAAGAAGATGACTTTTATTAGATTCAAAGTAATTTTACTGATATAACTAAGGGAAATAAATACTAGAAGTACAGGTGACTGTGGCATGGGAACAACAAAAATTGAGATAAGCTTGAAGGAAAGTGTTGCTTTGATTTAAACAGCCCATGTGTTATCAGTTTTGCCATAAAATTGTAAGTTAAGACTGACAAAAGTTTATGTTGTACTGTGCCTTTATCACTTGTGCCAACAATTTTCAAATTCAGAGTATTTGTTAGAATTGCCAGCAATGCTCAGATCCTGAATATTGCCAAAATTGCTACAAACAATGCCTCTGGGCTGTGTTAGTTCTTCTTCGTAAAAAGTCAGAGGGTCATGCCAAATTCTTACGTGTCCCTGCTAATTGGACAAATGAATGTGACTGACTTTCAGATCAAAATGTGACAGTTTCCTGTCCGGTCAGATAAAGTAGTGACCTCTACTTACATCTCACTCTCTCCATGCTTTGCGGCTCACAAAATTCTCCGTTGGGTTGTAATGCCCACAGTGAAAGCCTGTTAATTTCATTGCCAGCATTTGGCCCCCCTACCAGGGGACTCACTACTCACTGTTTCATGGTTATAATTTCTCACTTTTACCACAGGGATATATTTTTGCCAAAGCAATATTTCGAAGTCCTTGCTCAGGATATTCTAAAGACCTTGGATCGGGTTCATCAGAGACTGAAAGGTAAGAATCAATCCTCCCCGTTACTGTTAGTCTAAACTTGTGTTCTAACATAAAAAAAGGTCAGTTCTGTCAGGAAATTGCTTGATGAACCAAACATTGATGAAGATGAGATGCATGTGTTTTCTCGAAAAGTTTCAACATAAACGACTGGAAAGATGGATAATGTTACATTTACTTTGAAACTTACTCCATCTGTGATCTAACTCTAGATAAATCAGCTATTAGTCCACAGTACCTTCATTATTCTTACAGTTTATATTTTTTTTTTATGTTTTAGAATCAAAGGACTGTTCCTTGATGTTCGTCAGCCAGTTGATCGGAAAAATTTGCGTGAGTGGATTTTCTGGTAAGTTGGTGCTCAGGTGAAAGCTTTAGGTATTTTGATGTATGTTCTCACATAATATCAAGGAGTTACCTTTGTCAAGAATGCCAATGTCCAACACAAGTTTTTTTTTGCATTAAATTGTCCAAATTAATTTTGTAATTTGTAATAATGTTGTAATTTATTAACTGGTACTCTTCAGAACCACTCAATATGCTCTCCTAGTCTCCCACATCTACTATTTAGTCAACAAATGATATTTCATTTTGATCGAATTTAATTTGGAAAGAACTGTGAGTCTGTGACATAAATTCCTGTCCAACAGAGTTATAATGATGTAATGATTAATGTAAGTAAGATTGATATACTAATTACATATGCCCAAAATCTAATCCAAGGCACAGTTCAAAAGGAAAATGAAAACATGATTACTGGTAGGTAAAGCGGATGCTCTATAAAAATATTCTCTCCTCAAAATAAAAATGGAATTGAAAGAGGTAAAGAGAGAGAGAAGACCTAAAAGTAAATCTAAAGTGAAAATGTTAAAAACAGCAAAGAAGTTGCAGAGAAAACTGTTGTCCCGATCTCACGATTACGTTGCATTTGGATTTCCACAGGGATCTTATTTGATACGTTGCTACCCCATCTTTTGAAGTTATCGAAGGATGACTTCATTTGGAGTAGGATCTCAACAAGGATCATCGTCAAAGCTCCTGAAAAGAGTCTAGAGGTCATTTTAGACTGCCTGTTGAGAAGAGTTCCTTGGTATGTCCAACCCACCTGTTATTTTGTTCTATGTTTATTTATTTCGATGTGAGAGAATGACCTCAAGCGTGATGTCCCCAGTCCTCTTTTCCTTCACCTTCTCAATTAATGAAGCGAGGAAACGATGAGGGAAATGCAATTTAAATCGTAGGATTCGCTTGATGTTCGCAATGTTCAAGTTTTGCTTGAGGAGAAAACTGGAGAAATTTACTAAGCAATATAAAAGACGGAAAATTTTGGAAAGAAAAGAGAGTTTTTACATTCAACTTGGCATTGTTTGATGAAAACAAAAAGATCGAAAAAGTGGTAAATGAAAGGAATAATAAGCAGAATGTCAATTGTCTGTACAGTATTCCTTTGGGCTGTAGGTTACGATGTTATCTTTGTAAGTTGTTTTGACTTCTTGGGACCTTACCTATTTACATCTTGTTTCATGTACAATGTCATTTTGCAATGACTACATTGACAATGCTCAATAAATATTCTCTCATGCATTGTCATATGTCAAGGTATGGTCACATGTCCAAACTGATTGGAGATTCTGTTCTAAACAACCAGAAGGTGAAGTACCTCCTCACCAGTAAGTTTCTTCTCCTACGGCATACTGATAACGATCTGGTACTGCACAATGTGATCGGTTACTTGGCTGATTCACCGAGTCGGGCTAGTCTGCTACCAAAGGTAGGATTACTTTCTCTTTTCCATCACAAACTTGTGTAAGATAGAGAATAAGGTTTGGAAGCAGAAGGGAAAGAGAGGGGGGCGGTGTAGAATAGAGTCGATGACAGTTTGTTTTATTCTCCCCAATGTCTGTCTTCTTGCTCCTTCACGAGATGTAAAATACTTGCTTATATTCCTCAACCATTTTAATTGGATTTGCACTCGCAATATGTCCATATGAAATTCACTTGAGTAAGAAACTGATGCTCATCTAGCATCACACAGTATTTAAGGAACATGTTGATAAGTATCTGTAAGGTTTTTTCACAATGTCATCTTTTCTCCAAAACTTTTTATTTCTCAATCTATACTTCAACCGTACTTTTATCCCTGCCAGGTGCTTTACAATCTACTTGATGCCTGGTCAGACAGCAGCGCCCTGAAGCACACCTCTCATGATCAACACCTCTACATAACGAAAGCGATATTGATAAGTTCAGCTCATCTTTCCGAGAAGAGTGCAAAAGAGAATAAGGATGGTATGTTGGAGTTTCCCCTTTTTTATGACATTCTGACAGAAAGAAGAATCTAGATTAGTAAATCACTTTTAATTTTGGTCTTTTCTCCTTTTACTCTGTCGCTGTACCTTCTTTATGTCTGAAATGGAGACCAGTTATGTTAAATATAGAAAAGATTGGAATGCTCACTATAATGAACTAATGGTGGATTTAAGTTTACCCAGTCTGTCTTCCTGCAAAAGAACTTTTCTGTACAGTGTATATACAATACTGTGTACATTGACAGTTTATCCCATTTATGGTATCATATTCATAGGAATTTCTTTGCGTAGAATTCACATCTGCTGTTTGTATTTTGCATATTGCAAATGGAACAACTATTGTGTCGCATTATTAAACGGATTGATTTTAAATATTTTCTGTTTATAAGTCTTTGCTCTCATATGATCTTTTTTTACATTTTTCATTTTCTTGTTGGAAATGCTACTTGTGTTGTGATTCCAACCACAATATTTTTTTTCCTAAATTGGATTCTTTAAGAATTTAGAAGACTGGAACAATAGAAAAGTTTAAGGATGATATAGATGAGATCAAATGTTGTAAATGACATTTGATTGTTTTATTTTCTGTTCATAGTTTTAACACACAAATTAATGAGTGGTGTTCAAGCCCATCTGGAGACTCCTGTATCTAGACTCAGAACCATGGGAATGGTGGTTGCAGAGTCCCTTACGAAGAAACTGACCCCAGAAGTTGCTGCTCTGACCTTTGAATATCAAAAGGATGACACCACCGAGCATCTCAAGTCCTCGTCGACTCTCCCGCAAGATCCAGGATTAGAAGAAATATGTCAGTAAGTCTCATCTTCCTTAGAAATGGGCCTCATGAGGTCTACTATGAGGAATCGGAAAGACCGTGGGGACTAAGGGTGAAATAGATAGTGAGAGGCTGATGCGTATGTGTCTTTTTTGGCAATAAATTACACTTCAATTTTCAGATTAAGCAAAAGCAAAATAATTAATCATGGCTCATGGCTGACCATACTCTTGAGTCTCAGTTTTGCTTAAGTAAATACACAAGTAGTTCCGTTTACTTACTTTTCTCAGCAAACTGAAAGAAATTACTCCAAGCACTGGCAATGAAGAAGTCTCTAAACAGCAAGATGTTCCTGTGAGTGATCCTGAGCGACAAAACGAAGAGGAGGAGCTAGACAGGTACACTCTCCCAATGTATCTCTTTTCATTGTACGACTTGTGTGCTAACCAATTAGTCAGAAGTGACCGTTGATTGCCCACTAAGTTCTCAACAGGAATACGTCAAACTTGTGTCATGCCAATCACTCCAAACCTTGCAGAGCATTGGTTGTATTAAGTGATATTCTTATCTTGTATCTCTTTAACAAAAAGTTAAATGAAGGTACAATCCATTTGTGTAATTGTGTAATTCCTTCAACTCTCTATATTGAATGTAGCATCTAATCTTTATCAAATAATCAGAATGAGCCTGATCACAATATAAATAACCGTTGATCTGTATTTTCCATTATAGCATTATTCGTAATCTCACTAATTGTGTGTTTGTTTTTTAATTGGTAGACCTTGCCTTTTGGTTTATTCCCCCATTTGAGGTTTTGGTTTTTTTTTTGTCTCTTATCTGTTTGTAACTTAAGAGTTCAGTATTTTCAGCAATGGAAATCACAATTTTTCAAACCAATATGTTAGGAAGGTAACTCAGTCTTTTGTGACTTGGAATGGGTTCAGAAGATAAACAAGAAAGTCATATCTTGGGTTTTGCTGTTTTATTTTGTAGTTCATTTTCTTTCCCCTTACTTTGTGTCTGATCAACTTATGTTCCAAAGTTGGGTCTAGGATCATGTTCAGTACATACAGGTTTCTGGTATTGTTCTTTTTTTTAAATGATATAGATTTCATGTACGCTAGTGACTGTTTCTCCCTGAACCGTTTACTTTCAGTGATGACGATTTGGAACCGTATGACATGTCAGGTGACACCAAAGTTTCCAAGGTTACAGAACCAGTTTATATCAGAGACTGCATGGAAGGTGAGAAAAAAGAAACAAAAGTCTTGCTTATCTCCTTTGGATCAATTACATTTAATCCTCATTGTAGACGAATTACATTATGTGAGGGCAGTATTCCTTTTTGTTATTAGAAGAGCAAGAGATGGAAAATGAGAGATGCTACTGTTATCAATCATGATTATGATGACATAGCATTTAATCCTTAAAAAAATCAAGTGAAAAATAGTTCAGAAAATGTATGAAATGTAATTATGATAACTCCAGAGTGCAGGATGATGATGGTGTGAAAAGAAAAACAACAATCATCTATTCAGAAGAAAACAAATTCCTCTGTCTCCAAGTTACTCCATATTGAATGTTTTGAAAAACTCTATCTGTTTCATTCAACATTTTGAAAGTTAGTCGTGAGTTACATAACCAATTTTCTCTTTGATTATTCTAAAACTTGTAGTTTCCTCGCTGCCATGTGTTAATATGATATTCATACCATGAACGTTTTAATCTTTCCTATTTCGTAAAAAGGCCTGATTGCTAAAGACAATCCTGATCTAGTAGAGGCAAGTCTGAAGGTGGCAGAGAAACTCATCCGCAGAAAACCTGATGACCTGTCGGAGGTAGGACTTAGCCATAAAAACTGGACTTGATTTGGAAATGTGCTCATTTTGTAGAAAGTGTTTCATCTATAAGGTTTTTTCACTGTTTGACTATTTCCATATCAGCCAGAATTCTTATCAAACTGCATGAATTCATTTGAAAGCATTTCTGAAATCCAGATCATGTGAGTGTCACGAAAAAGAAAAGTCCAGAGAATCATTAAACTCCCGTCACGACTAAGTAAATAAGAAACAACAATCATATCATAAGTGGCATTCTCCCACAGAAACAACAACCGCTTGGTTCATGAAAAATGTGTGAATTGTAACCGGTTTTACATCAAATATAGTTCAAGACAACCAATATGCACAAACCAATCTTGAAATGATGGCTAAAAACAATGCTCAATGGTTTTGTTGGTTCTTGTGACTGTGCAAGTTCTTTGTCATAGACTCATAAACTTTGTCGGCATGTTAAAAAAGTTTTGCGGTTTCACGTGTTCCGTGTTCACACGTAACGACTCGGTGCAGATTGAGAGTTGTCGACAAGTTGTTTGCATTATTATAGATTTTAGAATATTTTGGACATTGTTTGGCCCATTCTTTTCATTAGAAATTTCCAATTACACAACATGCTTAAACTGGTTGTTTTTCCATTGCCTTGCCATCATTTAAAATGTATAAAATATCATACTGGCTTTTATAAGTATGTGATCAGCTTCTAAAACACATATCTCGCAGACAGCATGAAACATTTTCAAAGGTATTAAAGTTGATAATTTGTTTCCACAATTTTGTGATAAATGAAAGATCTTTTAACAGACTTAAGTCTTCCTACAATCCCCCAAAAGGTTTGAATTTACAACTTTGATCAGTTGGAATTTTGTTATCAAATCTGTGATGGGATGGATTATGTCATCACATCTGTGATGCAGTCAAATCATTTCATCACATCTGTGATGGGGTGGAATTTTGTTGTCACATCTGTGAGGTAGGCTTATGTCATCACGTCTGTGATGGAATGGAATAGAGTGAATATGAATATATGTTTCTTCCTGATGGACATTGCCATTTTTGCCCTTTGGATGTAGATATCTGTGGAATTTGCTAAGATCTTACTTCATCTAGAAGACAACTACCACACTGAAAATTTTGCAGAGATGAGGTTATCTTGTTTGTGTGCTTTGGCAGTACATTGTCCAATAGGGGTGAGTAGTACAATTTGGAAATACTGCGTTTAAACTCATATAGCTCAAAAGGAGTTACTTGTTGTAGACTTTGAAGAACATTTTGCAGATGGATTAAATTATTCCCTAGCAGAATCATGGGGTTGTCTTTTTGTTGTCTTTTGTATACCACCAAGCCCAGTGGAATACAAACAAAGAAAAGAATAACTCCAGAAACAAAATCATCTTGGGGGCTTGTTGACATCTTGCTTATATGCTTTTAGTAGTGCATTGAAAAAAAATGTAAATCACTACTTCTCTTTAATGCCTTCATAGCTGTAATCCACACTTGAGATACAGAGAAAAAAAATGTCAGGAAATAAATTCTATGCCTACTTTCCGTAATGTTAGCAGGGAACTGTTACTTAAGGTGGGGAGAATTCAGTTTGAAGTGAGGTTTGTGCTGACAGTGTCACACTGTAATCATTGTGTCATTCTTGACACATCTATGGACTCATATTGGATTAGGAAAGGAATACAGTGACTTATTTGTCGTCTGCTACACTAACAGAACTTCTCTTTGACTTCCCCTACTGCTACAACGTTGCCAGTTGCCATGGAAATAAACAACTTTTTCGGCCGTTCGATGCTCAGTGACGCATATGACAATGCAATTATATCATATCTGGAAACTTAGGAGACTTCTCAGCTGTTTGTCCAAAACTTAGACCTTTGTCTCTGTAACTCATTTGCATGCACTAACTTCTAAAGGAATGGGCTAAAGATACTCACTCATTTCAATTAAACAGTCATTTCCAGTTGTGTGCCATCTGTTCCTTAAGTGTTAGTGATGCAAACCTACACATCAAAGCATTGTTCTGGGCAAGCTTCTTGTTAAAGGATTTAGCTGATGTAAATGATGTTGCTAGGTGAATTATATTGAACTGGAAACATCAAATAAAGGAAAATAATACCTTTAAGGTAGTTGCACAGCATATCTTCCTTCAAATTGAGGGTCTTAACCAGTTAATTGCGGAATTAATATATTGTAACTTTTATCCCACTGTGGAATTAATTTTCAGAAAAATGCCACTT